>JACXGM010006874.1:0-31855 GCA_016801145.1 Umbra pygmaea | reverse complement strand
AGTAACATAAAAGGCAACATGTTTAGTATTGGGCAGTTATGCATTATTTTCACATTTCTTAATGGCACTAAGAAAAAATAGGTTCTTCAAGGAACCATTCAGTGAAAGGTTCTTTGGGGAACCAAAAAAGGTTATTCTATGGCATCGCTGTGAAACCCCCGTTTTGGTTCTTCCTGGCACCTTTATTTTTAAGAGTGTATATATGTATTTTACATTACAAAGTTAAATTGTTAACAAGACTGAAATGAGATATTATATATTCTAAGAAAGAGATATCATGTAAACTATGTCCAGGAATAGATTGAGTTCACATTGCACACACAAACATTGTATCATTAAATTATTTTATTTATTTTTATTTAGAGTTATTTGTAAAATTTTAAGCTGTAACAAAGGAACTACTTTCTCTTTCAAATGACAGGCTTAGCAATGCTGTAAACACGGTATTTCATGATATTTTACAAATCCCAAAAGGTGATTTAAATGGGATAATGATCCCTTATACTATGCAGTGCTTTGATACACACAAAATCACAGCATAAAATTCAACATTTATATCCCAAAATGGTTCGTTGTGTGTCTGTCGACAAAAAATGTGGAAGCACAACTGCATAGTGACAGACATAGTCCGATCTGAATAGCTTGTTCTGCTTCTTCAAATATTAAGAAATACAGTTTGTACAGCTTCTGTAAACTGGTAATTGAATATGTAGTTTAATTTCTCACTGGGCTAAACTCTACATAGTGTACCTTTAACTGTCACTTAACCATGCACTTAAAAAAATGATCATAATAACCAATATGAATATTGTAAAAATAATTAAATAAATAAACATAAACAATAAATTACGTTATATACAGTAGGCCAAATACAGATAGGATTCAGCAGGTGCAGCTATCAAATTGCAGCTTTTGTTTTTATTTTTTAATGAGGAAGGTGAGATGAACTTGCCAAGCTTAAGAAAGATTTGAAACGCTTTAAAGTTATTGGCAGAGCAAATTGAAATGAGTGTTGACCAAAGGAAATATAGGCTTTATGAGTGACCACAGCGATCAGTATGCATATATGATATTACACAATATATTTTGTAATACATGATATTACAAAAAGATCCAAAAGGGTTCTTCAGCTCTGCTCATATGAAGAAAAATGTATGGTTCCCAGAAGAAATTCTTTTTTTATTGCCTATACAACACTTTCTACTGAAGATTCTATATGGCACAAAAAAGGGTTCTACCTTTATGGGAACAGCCAAAGAACCCTTTTGAAACCCTTTTTTTCTAAGAGTGTAGAGTAGCAGAAGTGAGGTAGAGAGGGCATTTAACTAAAACAGTTACTAAGTAAGGTACTAAGTAAGATGTACCCAAAGTAAGATGTACCCAATGAGTCTGACATCGTGAAGGCAGGGCCAGTTAACCGATGAATGTTGAAGAGGCTACAGCTAACAAAGTGGAAGGCTAACTTTAGCAATTCTCATTAGTGTTTTTTCGTGCAGTAGTATTGCTTTCATTCATATTTAACATAGTTTGATCTGCATGTAAAGTTAACGTACACTTAGATAAAAGATCTTTATCTGTCCCTTTAGGGACCCTATTTAATGGTTCCCAGAAGAAGCCTTTTGGTTCCAGTGAGAATGCATTTTGTTTACATATAGAACCCTTTACACTGAGGATTCTACATGAAATCCCCCCAAAGAATTGGTTTGGATTTCACACTGTCAGGTACAAATCATTAAGAATTATCTAGAGAAAAATCACTACATGGTTGTAATATCATAAGGGAGGCAATATTATTAATAACACTTCTGAAATGTTATAGATTAAAGCTATAAAGCATAATTTAGCTAACATTTTTGTGCTCCACTTGAGGCATACTTGTTGAAACTGTTTTGTTTTAGAAAATATTTGTAATGAAATATACGGTAATGATAAAGTCAACAAATACTGTCAATTCTATTTCTACAGAGGCTTTATCATATTCTGCAAAGATTTCTTGAAATTTCTGTGGTCTGACATTGTTTGGGGAATAAATATTGATTACAGTGATTGATATCTCATCTATAAATTGTTATTATTAGTCATACAGTATGTACATCTATGCTAAATACCCTATTGATTTGACCAGTTGCTGACTTTTGACAGTTGAATTGAATTGTAACCTTTCATCATCTTATAAAAATGCTTCTGATTGTACAATGCTACATTCACAGTAACTTGCTTGATAACTCTTAATAGTGGCCTTTAGTAGAAATTGCATTCAACAGAAAGCAATATTGGGGTTTGTTTTTAAGTATTGACTATAAATGAATGTAGTGCATTTGCTTGAGAATGCAAATTCAAATTTATTTTACTTAAAGCATGTTATTTATATTCAGGTATTGTAATATAGATTATGGTTATGATAAAACAATGACTGAGCAATGGTTATAATAACTTGACATTCAGTGCTTGGTATTGTTAGTATTACTATTGTTTGTACTTTTACTAAAATATTAGTGCTAATATCGAAGATTTTTACACATTTACAATTGAGACATATTTTATGATATGAATAAAACATTTAGTGAAGAAGATTATTATAATAATACCATACAATTAATTTGGAAAACAAATAAACTAATTCAAGTAAAACAAGAACGAGAGCATAATCTTTATCTTACAAACAATTGATTATTAGTAATAATACTTTTTGCATATTTTAAAGTGTATTGGGTATAAATAGAAAGACTGGATGGAAGGAGGGGTTGTTTGTGCCAGAAGGAATTTTTTTGTGTTTGGAATTATTTGAATAAATTACTACACATCAAAAGCTCTGGTGTTAAATCAACACCCTAAGTGTTAAATTCACACTTTATGTGTTTATATAGTTCCAGTGGGACTATATAAACGATATAAACACTGAGAGTCTTAATTTAACACTAAGGGTGTTGATTTAACACCAGGGTTTTTGCTGTGTACTGCTATTCCAGGTTGAAGAAATACATATTTGCATTTGAGATATAATTGATGAAGACCATCCATAATACTGTCCAATTAATTTAAACTCAGTCAAAAAATAATTGATATGCAATACAAACAAGAAACATCCAAACATTTAAAGAGTTACAGTACTTATGAGTAAGAATAGTCCTTGATTATATTAATGTGTATTCGGTATATAGGTAAGCACTGAAAAGATGGAAGAGATGTTTGTGCCAGAAGGGTGTGGGTTGGAATCGACATCACGCTAACAGTACAGGCACTAGACCATCAAGGCCCCATGCTAAGATCTTCTTTTGCACTAAAGCACTAATTATACAGAATTTTTCCTAGCATGTTCTATTTCAATGAAAAGAGACTGACACATTTAAGATTGCTCTCTTGCCTAGTAATAAATCATTCTGCAAGAGTTTTGAATTTTATTATGTTTATAAACCATGTATAATAAATGGAAAATTAAGACTGACCGTTGTCTTTGCATTTGTCTCTAGAGTAAACCATGTCAGTCTTAATTTCAGAGTTCAAGTAAACCACACAAAACAGTAAAATAATTATCATAGAGTGTGATCAATTTATACATTTGATGAATACATTATAAAATGTTGGTGTTTAATACACTTTATGTTGGCCTTATAATTAAAGGACTAAAGAAATAAAGTTGTTATAACTTTTTATTTTGCAGCTGTTATAGACAGATTACTTCAAGACTGATGAGTAACTTGCACATCATTTTCATTTTTCAATGGGTGTGTATTTGTTTTTCTTTACAAACAGTGATTGATTCATTTTGAAGTGTACAAGAAATGATAGTACATAACATGTGCGCCACCTGTTGATGAAATCTAGGCATTGCTAGTGTCAAATCAGGAAATTATATTCCAATGTCAGATTACTGAATAATAGTTTATAAATTATTGCTAACATTCATACTCACAATTAAGAACTGTGCTATTATTAGATATACCTTTTTTTCAAGCAGTATCATCAATTTAAGTTATAGAGTGATTTTACAAACAGTTGACAAAGGATTTGGAGATGTGGTCCTTATACACAAACATGTTCCAGATTTTGTTTCCCCAGCACAATTACATTTGTGAGTTAGGGTATTTTCTTACATCAGAAGGTGTTAATACATAAGCAAAAGCATGTCTAGGGCTTTGAAACCTAACTTAAATTAGACAGCCCCTAAACCCTCAGCCCTTGAATGATATTTAACATCATCACAGCCGAGTGAACTTGCAATTGCACTAGCTAAAACAAGTGACAGTGGTGACTGGAGTTACTGAAATACCTTGATTCAATTTAACATTTTACAGCTACCATTGTTACACATGTGACTACAGATTTCTGGGAATTGTGGGTAATATCAACCCTTCAAGTGAACCAAGTTAGACACTCATCCACTTATGCTAAGTGAAGAAGGTGGTGCAGCTTTTACACATTCGACATATATGATGGCAATCAAAACTGCATCCAGGTAAGTAAAGTGGCTACAAGTGTTCAGAGGCTGTCTCCTTTGAGGTTGGATCGCATTTAGAGAGTCATCTATCGAGCTGTGAATCCCAAACCAACCCCTGTCCACTAGGCACCTGCTCAGAGTGCTCTCCATTGTGTCTGAATTGAGGCTGAATTCCACAGTGGCTGGGAGTTTGAGACATACTTTCTCTGTTGAATGATGCAATTTGTTTTCCAGTATTAATTATTAAAATAAATTAATTATTTACAAACCCCTCCTATAATTTAAAGTTGCTATTTGTAAACAGTGCTTTCTTGCAAACAAATAAATAGCCTAACATGCATAATTTATATCAAAGACAGACTGGTGCTTGCTCATTGTCAAACACTGTGAAACCACTACTCAGTAATTTTCAGATTGCAAATCCTTTTTAAATGTGAAAAAGCACTGCATAGTCTATGGAATCATTGTCCTATCTAAATCGCTTTGTCATATTGTTTAAATATCAAGAAATTGTACAATTTGAAAAATTCTACAAATAGCCCATTTTTTGGATTGATACTATACATCTTTGCTTGTGTCAGTAAATGTAGGAAAAATTGCAGTCCACAAATTAAGGTATTATATTCTTGAAATTATTCATATTATTTTCTCCAAACATACCTATTTGGTTGTGACATAAATTATTCTGACTTGTCAAGGTTTTGTTTTTCCATACTTTTGATGCTGAGTTATGTGATGAGGTTTTTGAACAGGCTTCCTTCTGAAAGTACAGTGCTATCCACTAGGCCACCATGCCTGCCATATTACTGGACGTAGCCCATTGGTTTGTGGAGATCTGATTTGGGTCATTGAATTTGCCGTTACGGGCGCAGACATCTTGGTTGCAGATGTAATGATTTTAGATGAGAGGGACGAGTAAACTAGCTAGCTAACTGATATTAATTGGGATGCTAACTTTGGCTAACAAAAAAACATTATTAAAAAAAATGTAACGTTACTTACCGGATAAACTGAACTGCAAACTCTTTTGAGTGTCTTGTCGTACATCCGACCGCCATAGCCGGCCCATGCCCTAAAACAACCACTGCTTTATTGACAATTTTAAAATCAATGAGACCATATTGCAGAAAACTTAAAACTAGCGATTGAGACCATAATCTGATTTTGACAATGTTGACTGAGGTAATAAATCAAGTGTGAAGTGGGTCTTATTTTCATAGACTTCTACAGAAACTGACCTATTTTGCAACCACATGTGTCGCCCCCAGCTGGAATTCAGATAGAATGCAGGTTTAAGTAGTGATGGTTAAACGAGGCATTTGAAACATTTGAGACAATTGAACCATTTGTGTCGAGGCTTCGTGAAACGTTTCGACACTTCTACTTGACAGTTAAATTCCGTTACATTTGATTCGAGGCGTCGTGAAACGTTTCGAAACCTTGACTCCTGCTGGCAACTTTAAATATGTCACACAACAGTAATTCCACCATGACATGGTTAGACAGACGCTACTGTGGCAGGACTGAACGATTCACGTCCTACATCACAAACTACAGTTTCGAAACGGGTGGATAATTGTAATATGTCAACACTGTTGGTCATTGAATGAAATAGATCCTTTTTATACAATGAAAACGTTCCCAACATAATGTCATACATCTTAATTTGGAGTGTTCCCAAAACATCAAACTTATGTGACCTTCGCTGATCTGACAGTGGGAATAAAACTGTAGAAAATGTACCATTTATATTGTATGGATTGGTGATATGAATATATAAAGTAATGATCCTGTAATGTCAAGGCGCAGATGGTTCAGTGGTTAAGGAGTCAGACTTGTGGTCACAAGGTTGCCTGTTCGATTCCTTGTTAAATCAATTGACGTTATATTTTCCACATTGCCAGTACTCAGGCGATTCATTTTTTGTCTCGCAGGGCAGACACAAATTATCGAAGGGCACAGGTTGCAGGGATGGCTAAATGGACCATTGCATGTTAATATAGGTGAGGAAAGACCCCTGTATTTTTCGCCCACTACACCAATTCAAGACAAGGTATGCATCTGCTAAGTACCGTTGAACTTCAACCATAGCATTGGCACTAGCACTCCGTATTTTCCTGGTGTCACTGACTCTGTTTTCCAGGAGTGACCACAGGTTATCACCAACTCCTGGCAATAAAACAGTTATCAATTTGTATTTGTATAAAGGCCTGCGACCCCTCGCCGGGATAAGCAGTTGACGATGTGTGTGTGTGTGTGTGTAAAGGATTTATACAGAATGTCAAAGATATAAATATATATCCAATAATAATAATAAACATCTGATGTCGTTGGTCCATCTTGTGTGATGGCTCAATCTTGCAATACTCTCACAAAGTTCTCAGCCACGGTCTCCCGCCTCGTTTTATACCCGATGTGTAACTCTGTCTGTACTTGCACCTTTGCTTTATCTTGGCCAGGTCGCCGTTTTAAATGAGAATTTGTTCTCAACGTGCCCACCTGGTTAAATAAAGGTTAAATAAAAAATAAATAAGAAGTAACTGTTTTTGACAAGTGCGACACAGGTATCGTTCAATGTCACATGACAAAGTGTTTCGACGACACTTTGTCATGTGACCAGCAGTGTTTTTGAAACACGTCTCGATACGTTGTTCCGATGCATTGAGTGTCGAAAACATCGAGACAGTTTCGACACTTGAGTGTCGAGCGCCCATCACTAGGTTTAAGGCACTTCCGCATTTGCTTCACTTTGCCAAACCGGATGATACGTCCAGTAATATATACGGCCTATGGTCATGTGTCAACAAAATGTTAAACTTGTTCATTATTTTGAGTATATAATTAATGCAAATAAATCATAGTCCTGTATTAAATGTTGCAGAATGTAGGCATGTTTCATTTTGTACCATATAGAGATCAGGATATCTTCCGTTCACTGAAAGATTCATTTTAAAATATTTTTGATCCAGGGGTGCACAAACTTTTGCATACAACTCTAGGTCCAAAATATTTGTAAGATTTTATGCAGAAGTCCAGGTAATTCTAAAGTGTATAGATTATTGTTCTTGCCATTGAATTTTCATATCTGTCCAAAAAAGGGACTATATTCACAAAATTAGTGCACAAGTCTCATTTTCCTGTTCACAAAAACTACTTTAATTGTTTATTACCTAAATAATTTGGAATTAGTGTATTACATGGATAACATCTGTGAAGAATCTTAAATTTATTCATGATCAAGAATTGAAGTAAATTAACTAATACATGCTGTCCCGATCGTGGATGGTGGTGAGTGGAGAGAGGAGGACACAGGCAGGTAATATACTGTTTCAGATGGTTGTCTTTTTATTGTTTCCAAAACCATCCAGGGTACGCCGTAGCGAGGTGTGTAATTGACTACTCATACACTATTATATACTCACATGCTCTTTACAGCGGCATGGACACTGCTACACACACATACATCAAATACGTTACTCTGCAAGCTAACAGGACTCACTTGTCACAACATGATGCTGGCTCCTGGACAGGGTTACAGGGAAACGGTGGAACTATTAAACAACTATACCTCACTGTGACAATATAATAATGAACCGCACCTTCCTTCTTCTTCTTCTTCTTCTTCTTCTTCTTCTTCTTCTTCTTCTTCTTCTTCTTCTTCTTCTTCTTCTTCTTCTTCTTCTTTTCTTCTTCTTTTCTTCTTCTTTTCTTCTTCTTTTCTTCTTCTTTTCTTCTTCTTCTACTGGTGTTTATTGGCGGTTGACAAACAACAAACGGTGCATTACCGCTACCGACTGGTATGGAGTGTTGATCAAAATGACCTGTGTCTATAGCCTCCCCCACAGATTAGTCGCCCTGAGATACTGAAACAAAAATCTATACCCTTCCTTCCCTACTCGATTTCGTAAAACATCCGTTATTATATATTGCATTTTGATTTCCCCTAGATTCCTCCTCAGAATCCTCTTTTCATGTTCATATTTCAGGCAGTGTACCATAACATGTTCCACAGTTTTTTCTTGCCCACAAAAGTCACACTTTCCCGTACCATTTTTACCCATCAAATAAAGTGTACTGTTCAAACCTGTATGCCCAAACCTCAACCTTGATAATAGTACCTCCTCTTTCCTGTTTCTCCCTGCACCACTCCTCTCTCCCACTTTCCTTTGAACCATATAATACCAACGCCCTTTCTTCTCCATATCCCACTGTTTTTGCCACCTCCCCTTCAACCTGTCCTTCTCCACACTCTTGATTTCCTTCTTACTCATACCAACACTCAGGTCAACGTCACTTATCTGTATGGCCTCTTTCACCGCCTTATCTGCCAGCTCATTCCCTTGCACACCAATATGTGCAGGCACCCATAAAAATAGCACTGCAAGTCCCATCATCTGTATTCTGTACATGGTCTGTTGAATTTCCAATAAAATGTCCGCTCTACTTTCTGAATGCCCAGTTTGCAAACTAGCTAATGCTGAACTTGAGTCTGAACAAATAACTGTTTTCAACGGCCTCACCTCCTCTATCCATTGTGTTGCCAATAATAGTGCAATCATTTCCCCCGTATACACAGATAACTCATCACTGATCCTTTTCCTCACTATTATCTGAAACTCAGGAACAATAAATGCAACTCCCAACTTGTTGTCTCTACTCTTTGACGTGTCTGTGTACATCTTAACATATCCATGGTACCCCTTAATATACTTCTCCACTTTCCATGAAGTACATGCCCCATCCTTGTTTTTCTCCTCCAACACAGTAAAATCTACTTTAACCTCTGGTAGCATCCAGGTGAACCGCACCTTCCTCTCTCCCACCTGGCCTGATATAGGAACCGAGCTAACCAGCTGAAAGTGATTAGGTGATTAGATAGCTCGGTTCCCAATCAGTACCCAAGTGAAAGAGAGGAAGGCGCTACATAGCACTCAACACAAGTAATTAATATATATATCAACCATAAAAAACACAGTACAAACGCACTGGAAATTCAAACACAAATACACATATTTTAAGAGTCCGTTATCTCCATTACGAGGAACGGGAATCCCACACTGGGACCCGTTACACATGCTGCCATTCCTCATCACAAAACCATCTCTTTTGGTCAATCACTTCGGTGCCAGAATATGGATCACACGTGTCAGCATATCCATGAAACCTAATACAGTCATGCCTGACAATGTCTTACAGGTGTGGAACAGTGGCTATATTTCACACCCCATGCCTTATTGCTTAAGTATTGTATACACCTGTACTCATTAATATTCAAATTTGCAATGTTCAGAATTAAGCCTGACAATTGAGAGATTTGTTTTACTTTTTGTAGGGCTACCCAAAACTGTCTTTCATTTCTTAAGAACAACATTGTATTAACAGCTACTTGAGAAATCTTCATCTCTTTACCACATACCACAATTCTTTCAAATCAACTCTTAGTGGCCATTAAGCAAAGAACTTGTGATACTAACAAATATTAAAGAGGTGATGGTGGACCACCCTGATTAATTCCTTTTTGAATATCAAAGCCTGATTTGTTTCCTCTGGAAAGTTTAACACAACTATTGATACGAATAATCTGATTCTTTTTTTTGTTACTTGTCCTAGTTACAACATATGTACCTTTTACACTTAAATGCTTTGTTACAATTGTTTTCCTTATCAATGCATATAATTCTAGATGATAATAAAACTAAGTAGCATAATACAACAATAAAACACTGAAGCAATACTGTGCCCTCCACTATTAGTGGCACCCTTGGTAAATATGAGCAAAATGTGTATTGAAAACAGCTTTATTGTTTGTCCTCTTCTATTCAAAATGTACAGAAAGGAAAATGCCAGAAGCAATAATAGTGTCATGATTTGACTTCCCCAGCAAATGACATGAGAGTGCATTTTTTGCACCCTTGTGGCTAGTGTAGAGATGATCCAGAGTATTTATACCACTAGTTGGACAGGTTACTGTTAATAAATGTTCAGTAGTACACTTTCAAGGGATGCTGCTTTAAATCCCCCTCCGAATAACCAGCCTCTGTGTGAGCTCACACAGTCTTGAGTGCTGTGCCTGTTGTTAGCCTGTTGTGTAATGTAGAATGTGGTGAAAAATATAGATGGAAATTCCCGTAGTAGAAAAAACAGCCTTCAATTTACCATAAGATATTTCAGCTCAGTGAAGCAAAAATCTGATATTTCTTTTATTAATGTATTTCGAGGACCATCTCCTCCCTGTTTCAACTTACTGAAGCTAGACATTCTATCATGGTGCATCCAGGAAAAGCCAAGTCGAAAAACTTACAGTGGCCACCAGTAATATTGGCACCATTGTTTAACATGAGCAAAACAGGCTGTGAAAAAATATCTTTATTATTGATACTCTTGATCTTTCATTCAAAATGTTCAGCAAAATCTAAATCCTTTAACTAAGGTAAATTATACAAATAGCACCTTTATAGGACTCTCATTACCATGAAAAACTATACATTACCACTGGAATACCAGCTGGGAGCTAATATATTAATGCTATTTTACCTATTTACTTAAGAATTACATCCTTTTCCTCTGAAAGCTTTTATTCCTCTGTAATAGGAGTTTTTCACTCCAGGGTGATCATGTAGAACCAAAGGCTAAAGCAACATCAAAAGCAATCTCCATGTACTTTTTTTCCTAGCTCAGGTGACACATTCAGACATATAGTGTATCTACCGCCTTTTGTTTAACATCATCCATATTTTTCATTGTCTGCCAGATGCATGGAATTCATGTTTCCAGTCGGTACTCTGTTCACATTCTTTAAGTCCTCAACTTCGCCAAGTGAAAAGTTCACCAAAGCCTTGAGGTCTGTAATGCATGTTGTGTTTGCTTTCACCATTTTCTCCAGTCAGCCCTTTCATTTATTGTGCTGTAACAGATTGGATGAAGTTCTTTTGCCTATCAACAAGGCAGAGATCCCTTTGCTTTATCTTGTGGGCAGGACCGAATTTGTGGCATTTCACCAGGATTTTTAAGTCAGTGGAAATATGTTCTCCATCTAAAAGCATTTAGTCTTCAAATGATTCAAGGCTGTTGGCTTTCTATCTTTCCATGCTGTAATAATCATGTTTAAAGTTAACTTGTTTTCTCTTGTGATTAGCATAATCTTTTTTTTTGCCTTTTTTCTCCACTCCCAACTGTTGAAGACTGATCACATGCTTCCGCCTAGCACATGTTGCCAAGTTGTCTGATTCTTAGCACACTGCTCGATCAACACAGAATTCTTAATTCAGTAAATATGTGGGAGGTTTACCTGTACAGAAAACATTTCTAGAGAACAATATCATTTGGTAATTGTGTCCAACTACTTACGGTACCTATCTAACCTCGGGCAGCGCTGTACTAATTTGTGCTGGATCTACAGTAGCAGATCCCCCAGGCATCAGGAGTGTTAATTTTATGCCCTTTTGGTGGGAGCATCATGCTCTGGGGACACTTCTCATCAGTAGGGAATGTGCATCTTGTTAACATTGAATGTAGAATGGATGGAGAAAAATTGCAGTCCAACCTGAAGCAAATCTGGGAAGAAGAATCTAGCAAAATCAATCTGAAACTGGGTGCAAAGCATACCTAGCCGTAAAAACCTAAAGCTGCAATTGGAGCAAACAATAGCTGTATCACATATGAATATGTAGGGGTTGAATACTTATGCAAGCAACACATTTAATTGTATGTATATTTCCCAACTTAATAAACAATTCCTTACAATAACAATTTACTTCGAATTTCATTGTTTTAAAATAAAAATTATAAAATGTCAATGTATCATTTCATTTGTAACTGAGTAATATGAGAACATTTCAGGAATCAAAGTTTGAATACTTTGCAGATCATTGTATTCTATGGTGATGATATATTTAGAAAAATAGTTATTTCATTTTTTTCTCCATTTGTCCTATTTGTCCTCTCTCACCCCTTCAGGGTCAAGACCCACCTGTTGAGAACTGCTGGAGTAGACTATCCATCTCTTGAGAGCAGCCTACGGCTAGTGCGCATGCGGTTGGAGCGCGTCTCGTCTCCTCGTGATGACAGCACAGATGACAGCTAGCAAGGTAGCTAGCGCTCTAACTTACGGTAAAGGGAAACCAGAAACGGATCTAGCTGTAGTTAGCTAGCTTGACGGTCAAATTCATTACCGAAATCATTTCACGGTCATAGGGAATCCTTCAACAACGGCTATACTATAAACAACTTGTTGGTAAGTTATTTCATTGGTGTTATAGATAGTTCAACGTTATTCATGTTTTCCCTGTTGGCCTTCGGATAGCACTGACGCTAGCTAGCTATCCTGCCGTACTAGCTACAGGACAGTTTTGTGTTTATCCCATACGCTTGCATTTTCAGAAATTCACCTTTCTACCTAGCTATTGCAATCTCTTATACTCTCTGCAACACAGTATTAGGTTTTATTGTAAACTAGGAATTGTAAGTTCGGCTACCTAACGAGACAATACATAGCTAGCTATGATGTTTGCTAACGCTTTGCTACTACTAGGTCTGTCGTTCACGTCGTGCCAGCAGCTATTTATAAAATATTGGTTGTCATTTAGTTAGTTGATAAAAAATTGAACGTCTCATTGCCAGGACCACAACAATAACATCTAATTAATAACTAATAATAACTAGGTACAGGCGATGTAGTTATGTTGCTATATAGGTACTACTGTAGCGCTTATACTAACAAGCTATTGAAAACCTTAGGTTTTTCCAACATTTACACTCAAAGTGATGAATAGGAAACTTTCGTGTGGCAAAAAAAGTTAGGTAATTGTTTATGCAATGTAAAGCCTTCGTAGTTGTATAGTTATCTAGCTGCACAAAATGCATGCTGTTGCGAAATACAGCAGCTCAACATTCCACAACATGTATAAGATTGTTTTGAATCTACTTGAATAAGGCCAAAGCCATGTCAGATCAAACGGGTATTGAGTTGTCTTGATACAATAGGTTTATTCACCAAAAGACCAGACGTTACATTGAACAAGCTACAGTTAAACAAGGCAGTTTGCATTTTGACAGGCTTTTTGCATTGGAAGTATTTGTTTACATTGCCAAACATAGTGGAAAACAATACAGCCCTAAATAGTTAACAGGTTCAAACAAAATAAGCAAATGTAAATTTAACACGCCTTAATTATTTTCAGGTCATCTGTGATCCGTTTTAGAGTTTGACTGAATTGTCTGTACAAAATGCAGTTTAACTTTATTTGTTCATCAAACTTCACAGAACATCAGGTGTAGGAATGTGTATATATAAAAAAATTACAACTGTTGTTTGGGTCAAGGCGTCTGGTGGGATCCTGGCATAAAAACGTTTCTTATTTACAGAAACTCAGGGAACAATTAGGTTTATCTTTCTTGCTTAAAGACAGAATGACAGAGATTTCACCTTGGCAGTCTGGGATTCGGACACATTTACTTGCATACTGTTATCCTTGGAATTTTGCTCAGTGCAAGACCAGCTGCTTTAGCTCCTCAGTAATGTGGCAAGCACTGAATCTGAAGGTAGCTTAAAGTTACGTTTACACAGGATTTTGCGTTTTTTTTATGCAGAATATTTGTCTTGCATTCTAAAAACGCAGGTGTATTGGCCATGCGATTCCATTTAAATTAGCAAGTTACAAAATAACCAAAAAGTCAGTTTGCTGATTCAGCTGTCCGTAATGGTTTGCCATGGTTTTAAAACGACGTTGTTGAATTTGCATATGTAGCCTCAATGTGACGAGCTAATGTTATTACTAGGCCTAATCCCATGTTTACCGTTTGGCAGATTAAAAGAACATCATAACATTACAAATGTAGAAGATAATGCTATTTGCACAAATGATGTGGCCTATAGATAAAAAAACAGTTAAAGAAATAGTTAAAAAACAAATGTTTTGTGTCGTGCTTAATAGTAACACAGAAAGGGTTGTTTAAGAGACCTAAAGTTTTCAGCTGTAATGCATAACGCAACATTTTCAGTTAATGCGTTATAATAATATGTTCTGATTCAAATCAAATTTATTTGCAGTTTAAGATCCTGATTGTTCAAAAGATGCATTCACACATCTTGTGAATTCGTCTTTTGAACGATCAGAATCTTAAACGGCAATTTGAGTGATGGAATGTCATAAATAATAATTCACAGAATACGTAGAGGCTTTACTGGCCTTCAGAAACGCATTTCATGATTATCAGCTATGATAAACCGACATAATGGATACTAGTATGATGAAATTGGAACAAAATAAATCCTGATTACTCAATGAATAATGATTGATGTGTGTTCAGTGCTTGCATTTTGTCCTAACTCTTACTTTCCAATCTACACTGTTGATCGAGAAGAATCTCTACAATATCTTTCAGATTTTATTACTGTAACTTTTTATAAATACTGTTCAAAAAGCATTCTGTTGGCCTATTTCCTGGATTCTAGTGCACCAAGTTTGCCCACGTTTGTTTATTACCATAAATTAGAATACAGGTAAAATCTTTAAAACACAGATATTTGGACAGTCTGTTTTTTCAGACACAGACTTCTGAAAGCTAACTTAACCTTTGTAGCTGGTTTGAACCCCCATCGATGGCTTCGACGCCAGATGCGCACAGTTCAGTAGGTCAGATTATTATAATTTTCTTGCTGCTTTCCTCTCATTGGCAATAGAAGTGTCGGTATCACAGCACATGGAAGCTTTAAGTGTATCATCACCTTGACCGTCACTGTGGCAGGAGCACTGGACATGGAACTCCTCTTTGCTGTGCTCGCTGGTGCTGTTGAGCTACAACAAGTCAGACATTGGCACCTGTTGAGGTTAATTTGCAATTTATAGAGGAGCAGGGTTGTTCACAACAGATGTTTTTAAAGTCACTTCATGCAAGTTAAGTCAAATCAATGTGCATTCTCCCGAAGGTTTTTGCATTCAGTGAGAATCCAAAAGGTAACTGGCTATCAATGTTCCAGTCGTTTGGCTAGTATGCCAACACAACCTTATTCTACTACCTAATTTGCTAAATTAGCTAGATAATGTAATGTTGTGTTAGTTAACTGCTGAATATTTCTGACTAACCTCTCTCTATCCCTTCAAGTGGCAAAATAATTTTGATGTTGTGGTACTGTAGCTACATCTCTGCCTGGGTATGCAGGGTAGAGGAGAGCTGCCCAAGTGAAATGGAGAGGATTTAAGGACATCTACTGCTCTAAATTTGTATTGAAACGATAAAGGGGTCATTACGCTACCCGTAACATTTTGCGGGGTTAGCATGAATTACGTGGAACAAAATTCAAACGGCCTTTAAATAAACACTTTTTTCGTCAGCAAAGGCATGGTTATAATAGTAAAAAAAATTTTTTTTTCCTTCCACTGTTTCTTTTTTGGGTGTAAAAACAGAGTTCGTATACAATGGGCTCAGTGCTGCACTCGGTTCGTGAAATTAATGATGCTTCACATAGATGGCTTCCACCACACTGCAGCACTCGGGCCACTGGGCTGTAGAACCCCAAGCTCTCTACCCCAGCAGTGACATTGGTTTTCCAAGGAGAGCAGAATCTTCCTGTCACCATCCTGACCTGGTGCCTAGCACCATATGACACACAGTTCTGGAAAAGCTGTGCAGGCTCTGTCTCAGACCGGTGATGATGCTGTTTGTTATTTGCTTAGGTTCAGCCTAGTGTGATTCCTAGGCTCCAATAGGTATGCTGCCATTCATTCCACATGGTCCATCCCTTGTTCCGCATGTTGTTTGAGTGCTTTTTGAGATTTCTTCACACACAATTATCCACTATTTTTATTTTTGTAATTACCCAGTACGACTCTGGAAACTGAGGGGTGGTACTAGGGACTGCTGAGTGGGCAGAAGGAACTCTGCAGGGATGCGTGGCAGTAGTTGACAATGTAGTATCTGGCTGGGGGGGTAGTGGCAGCAAAGGTTTTGACTTTTGAGCCAGCAACCACTCTTTGTCACTGCAGGAGGAAGCATTGTGGTATCTGAGGACTGCGCAGGGGGTAGAGGCAGGATGAGGTTTAAAGCACAACTCCGGCGCAAAATGAACCTAGGGCTTAATAACACATTGGTACCGAGTTAACCATTCTCTGGGATATGTTTTCATGCTAATCAAAAAATTTTTTGCAATTTTGAGCGTGGCATGCTTGTTGGTACCATACGGGCCGGTCTGAGTATTTCACAATCTGCTCAGTTACTGGGATTTTCATGCACAACCATTTCTAGGGTTTACAAAGAATGGTGTGAAAAGGGAAAAACATCCAGTATGCGTCAGTCCTGTGGGCGAAAATGCCTTGTTGATGCTAGAGGTCAGGGAAGAATGGGCTGACTGCTTCAAGCTGATAGAAGAGCAACTTTGACTGAAATAACCACTTGTTACAACCGAGGTATGCAGCAAAACATTTGTGAAGCCACAACCTTGAGGCGGATGGGCTACAACAACAGAAGACCCAACCAGGTACCACTCATCTCCACTACAAATAGGAAAAAGAGGCTACACTTGCAAGAGCACACCAAAATTGGACAGTTGAAAACTGGAAAAATGTTGCCTGGTCTGATGACTCTCGATTTCTGTTGTGTCATTCAGATGGTAGAATCAGAATTTGGTGTAAACAGAATGAGAACATAGATCCATCATGCCTTGTTACCACTGTGCAGGCTGGTGGTGGTGGTGGTGTAATGGTTCGGGGGATGATTTCTTGGCACACTTTAGGCCCCTTAGTGCCAATTGGGCCTTGTTTAAATGCCACGCCCTACCTGAGCATTGTTTCTGACCATGTCCATCCCTTTATGGCCACCATGTACCCATCCTCTGATGGCTACTTCCAGCAGGATAATGCCGCATGTCACAAAGCTCGTATCATTTCAAATTGGTTTCTTGAACATGACAATGAGTTCACTGTACTAAAATGGCCCCCACAGTCACCAGATCTCAACCCAATAGAGCATCTTTGGGATGTGGTGGAATGGCAGTTTCGTTCCCTGGATGTGCATCCCACAAATCTCCATCAACTGCAAGATGCTATCCTATCAATATGGGCCAAAATTTCTAAAGAATGCTTTCAGCACCTTGTTGAATCAATGCCACGCAGAATTAAGGCAGTTCTGAAGGCGAAAGGGGATCAAACAGTATTAGTATGGTGTTCCTAATAATCCTTTAGGTGAATGTATACCACTAACAAGGCTCAAAATAGCACCACACTTCCATGGTAGCATAATGAGGCTCCTTACATGCAAACCGAAGCATTGAGAACTTTGAAAGTGTACAGACAGTTTATTAGAAATATAGTTTAAAAGACATTACAATTCGTGCATACAGCCAGGCGCCATGTTTGGAAAACAGACTCGATCAGTCAAACCACAAACTCTGTGCTACGTGAGCTGAACTGTAAGCAAATTGTGTTTGATTTTAGTTTGCATCACCAGCTGTAAGTCTTGCTCATTGATCTGCATGAATTACTGCAAAACCTCTTGCCAATGGAAGATTTGGAGTCACAGTTCAGCTCACATAGCACAGCATTTGTTATTCGACTGGTCATAAAGAAAATTATGCCTGTATGCCTTGGCAAAGTTCTCAAATGTTTAGTATAACAGACAATCTACTGTTTATATGCAATATGGTTGGCAACTAAAAGATGCTTTCATAAAACCCTAAGACTGAAACGAGTAATTCATATAGATATTTTTTATACCTTTATGTTAGTACAGTTGTTATTTTTTGCTTTCATCTTAAGAGCAGATTGTAGTACTATAATGAAAAAGTATACTTTTTGTTTTTGTTCCATTGATGGAAATGGACTTGTAAGCTTAATGTCCTGCAAAACAGGCATTTCAAACATTATTTTCAATTCAATGAATTTGAATGTGTTGTATTGTCCAGCCTACGTGTAGCACGTTATGGTTTACTGAAATAATTGATTTTCTCTTGCAAACCCTCCTGTCGAATCTGATGTGGAAGTGAGAAAGGGACTTTGTCAGAATTTCAAATGCTTTTAGAAACTGACTCATTTCTGTACTCTGTCTATATATAGATTTAAAAAGCATCAACTGTGAAAGGTGCACATTTTGACTGCTACCTCGCCTAAGTAGATTGCATTTTGTAGAGTTTGTCTCAACATCTGTAATTCAAAATTACAAAAAAAAATTACCCTTTGTTGATCATTTAACTGTAGGAATGTTTTTCAGGTGCTGTAGAGTTAAATACCTTTCTTATTTCTACCCTTTACCAGTAACCACCAATATTGTCTAACACCCCAGCCTTTGCCTTTCCCCAACACCTACAGTGGTTTTTCTTCTGCTTTAGAGTTCCCTTTTATTTTCCATTACTTTTTCATTAGTTGGTAAGTTTACTGAACTAGAAATCATTGTACCTCTACGTTCTCAGTCATAATCAGTCTCTCAGTGGTCAGTACAGTCTGACTTAAAAGCCGACAGTTGCAACAGATAATTGCATGGTTGAGCTTGTATATCAGCACTTTAAGAATCTGCTTAAACATTCCTGCTCAAAGTTTTATACCATTAGTCCTCCATGATTCACAAAGAAGTTTCACAGCTTAAAAACCAAGAGCCACAAGCTAGAACATCTTTGGAGAAGCACTGGCCTTTGTTTTTTCAAAGCATTAAAAATAGCAGTTCGCTCCACCTATTCTTCCAAGATTAACACCAACAAAGGAAATCCCAGGACCTTGTTCTTAACTATCAGTTTCTTCCTCCATTCTACTAACTGAAACTAGAGATTGACCGAAACCAGTACTTTTTCAACTGAGAAGTTTTTTTGGGAAAATTGTGCACTGTCTCTTAAAATTACCGTGATTTGGGAAGTAAGCGAGTGCAGTTCGAGATCAATGTTTTTTAGTTGTCAGAGAATCTGAGATGGCTAGATCTATAAACATCTTTATTCATTTTAGTTCTAATTGAACCAGGGCATTAGGGCTGGGCACCGAACATCGATAATTTTATGGCACCGATCGAAATACTTAGATACTATCGAGTATCGAAAAAGTATTTATCTTTCGGTGCCAATTTTCGGTTCCAAAAGCATCTGTGAGCCAATAAAAATTTAGCATACTTGCGTGTAATGACAAAGTCACCGGCGATTGGCTGTCTAACGCAACTTAAAACACGTCATGTGAAAGAGACACCACCACCACGCAGAGGATTTCTGAAGATACTTGCAGTTGTATACCGTTTATAACGTTACTATTTGACCAGGCAGCATCTTTGTTTTTCCGACGTAACGGTAAGGTTACAAATTTTGGAAATACTTGACAGATAACATAGGTTTACTACTGCCGTTGTTGCGCTCATTTCGATCGACAATATTATTTTCCCCGTAACGTTGACTACTCTATGTATGTTAGTTTGTGCTGCTAGTCAGTTGCTCTAGTGTGTTCTGTCTATTTCCCCCTTCACATTAGCCTCTGCGCGTGTCCACCCTGATGTTATGAATAGGAAGACCATACCAGAAAGTGTCAATCCCTTCACATTGGCAGCAAGAGGGAACATTTCCTAGGAAAGATAAGATTAGTGCCACAGAGCAGTCACAGGGGTTATAAATTACGCCAGTCGCTTCGTTTGTCAGTTGCGTATAATACTATGCTAGAGCCTTCGTCTTTTGTGTTTCTCTGTTAAGTAGCTACTCAATTTCTATTACTCCAGCCTAGTTTTTAAACGCTGCGGTTCGAACTCAGTTATTAAGACATAATAACACAACACTCTTTTTTTAAATTGTATTGGATGTTGTTTTCAGCCTTGTAATCTGAACAAACAAAAACAAACAAACAAACAAACAGCAAGCCGCTGAAGGAACCCAGCACTACTTGAGCTGAAAACAACCAGATCATCCGCATACATCTCCAATCATACACCCAGTGTTAAACATTCAACTGTGAAATGTTGTATGTGGCCCTACGCTCAAGTCAAGTGATGACACTATAAAAGACCGTTGCGGTGCTTTCGTCACTCCCTTATCCCTCTTACCAGTTCCTATGGCCACTTGACCAGTACGAATGCAAATAGCAAAACCGGTTTTGGGGGAGAGTAGTTAGTAGAACTGTTTAGAAGGGGACTGTTCCTATATCTATGTTCTTGTAACTACTTGGTCGGAAAGCGGCTATTGTTTAAGGTTTGCTAGCTTTTTCGACAGTAGTGGCCCCATGGTGGAGGTGAGCAAACTATCAATATAAAAGGAGTTCTTTACCAATATAGCATCTTTTAGCCTGGATAACCTTTTTTACTGTTATTGTCAGTAAAAAGAATGAAACATATTGTGATTTAAAAAATATGGTATCGAAAAAAGTATCATTAAGGAACCGGTATCGAAACTGAGGTATCAAAATTGGCACCGGCTCAAAAGATTTTGAACGATGCCCAGCCCTACAGGGCATATAATGCAAGCGTACACTGCTTAGAGCTCAAATTTACATAGTAGGAGAAATATGATGGCTATTAATATTATGTGAATATTTTCAAATAATAGAAAATTATTGATGTAGTTTTTCATTTTCTTAAACACTGTGTTTTTGTCTGGATGCCACAATTCTGTTCACGTTCTCCACACGGTGGAAATGATATGGTGCTGAAAAACCATCCCTTGATACAGACCTCCTTTGAGCATTTAACCCTTTAGACCCCAATAGAATTATAGAATGAAGCTGTAGAATACTGAGAATTCAAAAAATATATCAGTTTTCTCTCTTAGAAACAGACACAACACAAAAACTACAATTTTCAATTACAAGTTTACTTTGGTTTAAAGACTACAATCTTCTCTTTAACTACACACATTGTCATTGAGACAAATGCAATGTTTACCTCAAATTTTTTTAAAGTTTCCCATCAAAAAGAATAAATGAAAAACTATATATTTGACTCTATAGTTGCAAGAAAGACAGATTGGGAAAGTGATGGAATTGAGATACATGTGGTCAGAATAATCATAATCTCTTGTTTTACAGTTACATGTCTCCCTTAAACATTTCCACCATCTCTCTTTTTCTCACTCTCACACAATTCCCCCATCTCTCTTTCTTTCTCTCTCTCTCTCTCACACAATTCCCCCATCTCTCTTTCTCTCTCTCTCTCTCACACACACACACACACACACACACACACACACACACACACACACACACACACACACACACACACACACACACACACACACACACTATTATGAAGCTAAACAGCACTTAGGATAATTGAAAATCCCTTTATTCAACCATAATTAGGTTCAGTGTCTGTTTACACTTGATAATCAGATTGGAAAGGACCGATTAGGCTTTACATGGTAAACACACTTCAAGACCCATGGTCTGTAAATATTAGCTTTTTTTTACAGATATAGCAAACCTTCAATATGAAGTGACAACGTCTTGAGCAAATCAAAATATTACAGCCTCTATTCATGGCTAGTAAAAGGCATGGCTAAAGCTGGGCAGTATGGCGAAAAATGTATCATGACATTTCTGCTCATTGTTTGATATTGATATCACAATATACATTGTGAAGAGGAACTTCCAGTCATTTAGTGCTTGAGTAGCAAATCTAAAAAAGTGTGTTCCAAAAGGTGTACACATTTTGCATTTATAGTAGTGCAATTTAGGGCTGCACAATTAATCTAATTTTAATCACAATCACGATTTTGGCTTCCCATGATCAAATTCGCTCTAGAGCATCAAGCGCAATTTTCTCACAAACCGTACATGCTAGCAACTAAATCTTGGTACGTTCGGAAAGAGGGAGATCTGCCAGAGAGAATGAGTGATCACCCTGTGGGTTAAAAAGTGCCGGAGCTATGCCACCTCAAAATCGGTCATGGTTTTTAGACTGTCTTTTTTTTACTAAACACATTACTGACAGGAAGTAGAAAGCCAAAATGACAAAATAACAACTCTGCAATGATGTAGGACATCATCCTGCACAAACATCACCAAAAATGTCTGGAAATGAAAAATAGCTGCAGGGTTTCCCCCAGGGTCTGTTAAGGCGGCATTCTTCTCCTGGGAAGTAGGAGAAGGTGTTTAGACTGCTTATGGATGCTGGTGACTGAGCACTATGACATTAATTCTCCACCAGATGGCGCTGTTCGGACGCAAAACACGTCATATTAACGAGCTGTTTCGGACGCAACACACGTCAGATTTTCTATTTTGGGACTGCATAGTCAAGGCGGAAGACGTCGGTTGTCTAGGCGGCCGACTTGACTGCAAAAGTGGTGCGGGAAACCCTGAGCTGGAATTTCAAAAACGCATAGAAATATAGTGAGAAATGGGTGCAGCATTTTGATTTTGACGTGTTTGTATGGCCTCCAAACATTGCACACTGGTCCAGGAGCCTTGGGGACTTGACAATATGCATTGAAAAGCCTTATTCATCATGGTTTACATGCTTATACAGATATAAAACATACAAACGTTCTTCCATTTAAAAAAAAAAAAATTAATTTATTCTTCAAGGAGATGCACTGAATTTTGGTGAATAAGAGGAACCATTTTATTTTTATTCATATATTTGTACATTAGCAGGAATATAGCACAACATGGATGTGAAAGCAGTTATAATTAGCCTATGTGACAATAAAAAAATTGGTTAAAATCAACAAATAATCGTGATAATTAATCGTGATCTCTATATTGATCAAAATATTCATGATTATTATTTTGGCAATAATCGTGCAGCCCTAAATGAGCCTATTTGATATTTGACATTAGGTTGATATTTATCCAGACATTAGTTGATTTTTTTCGGCAGTGAGACTGAACTATGCAGACATAAAAACATCACTTTAAGAACATATATTCAGGTTTGAATATTGAAATACATATTGAACCAAAATTTATTTTTTATTCCACTTTGGGAATAGCTGGTCTACAACAACAGTACAGAACAAAAACAATGACTGTAGTTATTTTGTGTAAAAAACATTCTATATAGTGCGCCACCGAATATAGTGCGCAGGGGGGTGCGCAATTTGTAAAAATGTGCATATCGCGTGTGGTATATTTCGCTAAAATACGGTATACTGTGCCAGCAATATTTCCACCTCAACAGCTTGTCTGCTCATCCATCAAATGTTCATAGAGGGTTTCAATTTGTCAATCTGACAGATATTACACGTTTCACAGCATTAAACATTGACAACACCACACACAACCAATGTTTATTTATTTGACTCACTTCAAAATCAAGGAGCAAGGACGTTTTCAAATCCCCAAACATAGCTAGCTACCTAGCAAGCTAGTCTCTTCTAACATAAAAAGCCAAGGCCGCTTTGCTGCTGTCATTGTGAGTAATGAAATCTGAATGAATTTAATGAAATCATAACCTGTTAATGGTTTGTAGTTAATGTCAACATCCAAGTGAATATAGTAACATATTACTTGCAAATAGATTTACTGTTAAGGTTACAATTATTACAATTACAAAAAAGGCAGTCCGCTACAGTCATTTACATAAAGCCAGTCAACAGCAGTTTTGGGTTTTAAGCGTTAATTAATGCTAGCAATCCATGGTTGGCATCTGAGTACAGTGTCAGTTTTTTGACAATGGTGCAAACGCCAATGATATTTTCAACCTGGTACACTTTTGTTGTTTTCATTAATCTTCATTTGTTTCATTTTTTGTGGCGTTATTTTTACTGTACTACTTAAATGTATAGAGGCAATTAGTCCTATAGAATGTAATGGCCGAAGTAAAAACATAGTAATTCCGCACATGTAACAGTAACAATTCTTTTTTACTCTACTACTTTAGCAACCATTCACAAAATTTCTGTTGCCAGAACACTCCAGAAAATAATTTACATGTAATTTAACAACTACTTTGTGTATAAATGTGAATAAGTAATGACTATCATTAGCATATTTTGTTTTGTACTGTAAAATTCTACTAGACGGCCTGCTTGTAGTTTGAAGGACTTCTCTCTTTGGGCCACCTTCACCTACTTCCCATTGTGGTCAATCTCAGCCAATTAAACTAGTGATTTAGCTTTCTCTTGACAACTGACACTTCACTTCCTCTGCAGTGTGTTTCCACAGTAAAAAGTGTGTTTACACTTCACCTTAGCCAGGGCTAAGGGACATATTAGCCTGGGGCTAGGCAAATGTTAGAACTTGCACAATTGTGAGCTAGCACCAGAATTTAGCACAAGTCTACCAGGCCCTGCTCTGGAGCAGGGTTAGGGCAGACTTTTCAAGAGTAGCCCCAGATACACATGGACAAAATACAGTTACCAGTGTGAAGTGGTTTCAAGATAAAAAGCATATTAGAATGTAAAAGTGTCTGGTGTGGTATTTCCTGAGTGAAAAGGTTTTGAGAGGTGTATGTATTATAGATTGCTAATAAATGTAGTTCAAACCGCTTTGTACATTTCTCTGATCTGTAGTATTCTCATACATCCTCATAATAAAAATGTTCACTGTGACTGATGTCTTTTTCTTCACTTTTCTGCAGGACTTTTCCTCTGCGTGATCCACTAAAAATGGTGAAGCCAGACATCCACACTCTGGCCCACCACCTGAAACAAGAGCGACTGTATGTAGCTTCAGAGAAACAGCTGATCCAGCGGCTCAATGGGGACGTTCTGAAAACTGCTGAGAGGTTGTACCGTGCTGCCTGGATCACCAAACAGCAAAGGATCAACCTTGACCGCCTCATCCTCACCAGGTCAGCATGGAGATTGACACAGGTTTTTTCTCTAGCAAACAACATGGCTAGGCTGCCCATAAAAAAATAATGATTTTATTAAGCCCTTTGTACATCAGCGGTTGTGATAGAAGAAGTAGAAAGACAGGAACTTAATGTACAGGATTAAGTTCTGAGGGAAGGTAAATACTTTTCTGGCTGTGCAAGGTGGAGATTATAAGAGTAACATGGCATTGAGTCCAGATCAATATCTTTAAGACGTTCTCATGACCAGAGGGTGTTGAACCCCAAAAAGGAGAGCCTTGGCTCACATTTGTCAAGTTTTGCTCAGGAAAAACAACCACGTATAACCTTAGATGTCTCCTCTTCGGAACAATGAAGAGAGATAATTTATCTTACATATGTCTTATTATGACAGAGGTAATTTGTATATGATGATGAGATCACAACAGGGCATCCCTGGCAATGGCTGCATGGCCACTGGGAAAATCTGTCCCTGGCCACCAGTCTGCTGCTAGCTACCATTCATTAAATAGCTGCTATGTGGTAACATTTACCTGAGGCTTATAGTACGAAGCAAGATTTGGGGTTAGCGAGTTTTCAGTATCACAACAGTTCACCTCTTACTGGGTTACATTGCCATGGTTACTTGAACCCATACGTAACCTGCTCCAGAGCAGGTTATAGTAGAGATAACAGATTAACCTGAATGAATGCACCACCTACTGAAAATCAATTCTCGATTGAAAATGGTGTCACCATTCTGGGAGTTGCCATTGGCTTTTTCTGATGAGTATCTTTATGAATGATATAGAATCTCAGCGGAGGAACCAAAGGTGGTAAGGCAGCACCCAGAAATTGAAGCTCCTATGAGGAGATTCTGAGGCTAACAAGCTATCACCTTCTGTTAGCATTCCATAGGCTCCCATTCATTTTGGTGTCACTTTGACAGTGAATCACTACATCTGAAGCATTTAAAGACTATTTGTCTATCGTTTGTTTATTTCTAAAGAAACACGACAATGTATAAAAGGCTCCATTACCTTGTATCTCCTGTTATGGCCCTGTACCATCTGTTTTTGTAAAATAGGCTAATGACTTTGTCATAACCACGCAACCATCTGTCGCACAGTAGAGAAATTACCGTATAGTCCAGGAGAAGCTTGCTGGCAATCGGGGGGAAGTGGAGGCATACAGTCAAGGGAGAAGCCCATATAGAGTGCATGAAAAGCATTGGAACAAAATACTTCACCAATGTTTTGATGAATTGGAAAAACTTTGGTATGTGGCAAGTGAATTCAAATGAAGTAAAAATTGGAATGATTCAGACTTCTCTTGGCACAGCTACGAGAAGAATTACAACTTTCAGACAGGTTGCTCACGTCACATTAATGTCGTCAGGCTCAGCTTGAGGCTGTGCAGTACGCTTAGCTACCACCAGAAAAGTGCTTCTGATTGACTTCACTCGGCCTCCGTTGAAAGGTATGTCATTGCTTGGTCCATTTTATATACTGTCTATGGGAGGGACCAATCTTTGTTTGCTTTTTGAGCCGTATGTTGTTAGTGCGACTTTTATGAGAATGTGCGTGTCGCTAGATTGGGAAAACCTGGGTTGATTTAACTAATTGTAGTACAGGCCTTTGGGGTTCCTTTTGACAGTGAATACAATAGGGCTGTAACGATACACCAAACTCACAATTCGGTTCGTATCACGATTTTTGACCCACGGTTCGGTACAAACCTCGATTCTTTTTTGGGGGGGTGAGAGAAAAAAAATGATATTTTTAGTAAATAACATTTAAAAATCCTGTATAAACTGACCAAAGTACAATATTAATTATGCTAATTATTAACAATATACCTAAGTAAAATAAATGAACAGCAAAGCTATAACACTTATGTTATCTTTGTAACGAAATACTGTTGAAAGAGAAACGGAACTAAACTCCATTGTGGAGATGATTCGGTCATGTCGAAAATCCTTCTTCAATCAAGTTCTCTTACATTTACAAAGTAAATTGAATGGCTTCTGTTTCACAGTCGCGACCAGCAGTTAAAACTAATTAGAATAAACTCCACAAAGCCTGGCTGTTCAGTCGGTAGAAAGAATAGTTCTAAAGTAATTCATGGCTCCACACCGTATGTGAGAAGGTGGAGATTAACTGCTCAATGAGTGGGTCGTTATTTTCGTTGCTTTGATGTACTTAGAGATGTGCGATTTAATACTGATCACAAGAAATTTGTTTCAGTAAACAAAGCTGCAAGGACACAAATAAAATATCATAAACAATACTCATCAACAGACGAAGCTTTTAAGGTAACTAACAAATAAATCTGCGTTTCTGTGAGGTAAACGCATGGAGCTGCCACAATTACCTGCTATTACTACATTCTGCCAGCAGTTGCTAACTAAATGTTTCTCAGAGAAAGCGTTTATGGCTTATTTCGACAAAAAACAATTGAACAAAAATAGCATGAATGTCGAATTTCTTTGAGACATTTTTAGACCCTAAATTATGGAAAACAAAAATAAGATTAAGTCTTTTTAATGATCTGCGGACACGTTATTCAACTAGCTCAATTTTTGCAGGTAGGAGTCACATGATTGGAAAGGTAGTCAGATGACACTTAATTGGAGGATGCTTGCAGGTAAAATTAAATAATTTATCGTCATCTAGTTTTGTGGTGTAAGTCTACGTATTTTATAATGTTCACTTCAAATAATACTAATAGTAATTTAAAGATGTGGTTGCATTAGATCTGGACAGGAAGGATAACTCTGAGATTTGGAAGGGGTGTGTCGCGATTCTGCCTTCTCAGACCACGACACAGGTTTGTGGGTCTGAGTGTCACGATTTCGGTTTCATAACACATATCGTTACAGCCCTAGAATACAATTCTGTGAGAATATCGCTTTTCAGATTGTTGCCAAATTGTGCTTCAGATTGTTGCCAAATTGTGCTAATCAGTGTGGTACTGGATATTCAACTACCGGTTCTTTTAATTGGCTGTTTAATATTTCAGAGGTGAAAAATGTTTATTTACAAACACCCAATTTATATATGTAGAACCAACCATTTGTTTGTGAGCTTTGAGTGCCTCTTTTCAGAATTAAATCGTAAACACAGACGCAATGAACTCATCCCTGCGCGTGTTTTTACTCCAAGAACACATGTTTTTACTCCATGAAACATGATGTGTTCATGTTTTTACTCCATGAACACATCCCTGCGCATGTTTATACCCTGAGCGACTTACAGCTGTAATCGCAGCAAAAGGAGGCGCTACAAAGTATTAACTTAAGGGGGCTGAATAATTTTGCACGCCCAATTTTCCAGTATTTGTTAAAAAAGTTTGACATATCTAATAAATTTCGTTCCACTTCATGATTGTGTCCCACTTGTTGTTGCTTCTTCACAAAAAATTAAAGTTTCATATCTTTATGTTTAAAGCCTGAAATGTGGCAAATGTTCGAAAAGTTTGAGGGGGCCAAATACTTTCGCAAGGCACTGTAATTTGGCATTACGTAGAGTAACTAAACATAATGTGAATAAAGGTATAATATATTTAACAATAGACCGCGCCGGCGCTAGTTATGTAGGCAACAACCGTTCGCATGGCAACGCTACAGTATATTTTAACGGCAACACAAACTTGGATTTTCAGTTTCAAAATAATAGCACTCGTAAGTCATTAGAATAGTAATTGTTAATTCGTTGCATAAATAGGCAGTATGTTCACGTGTTGCTAAAATGTGTCTATTGTTGAATAAAATAGACTCTAGTGAATTTTTTTCAAATGTAATTGTGTTTTCACGAGACACTGACTATATTAAATCAAATTTTGTGTACAACATATTGGTTTCTGTTTTTAATAAGAAGTTATTAAAAACATGTTGTTTTTTTATTTTTTGCTATCACATGCTCTTATTGTTTCTTTACACACAATACAATTGCATTTGGTTACAATTCACTAGCTTTATAATGAATTAACTATGATTATTGCAATGAATTAAAATGAGCGCTATTGTTTTGCCTGCATTGCTGGCAAAATAGTATTATTAATGAGAGACCACTACTGGCCAAAAACCCTGGTACCGCTTGTACCCTGGATCTCGTTCTTTCGGTCATGACCCAGCCTTCATGACCATAGGTGAGGGTAGGAAGAAAGGCTGCCCGGTAGATTGAGAGCTTTGCCTTCTGGCTCAGCTCTCTTTTCTTCACAACGGTTCGATATATTGAGTGTAATACCGCCCCCGCTGCGCCGATCCTCCGACCAATCTCCCGCTCCATTCACTTGGGGTAAGGTCTCATTCCCTACCTGGAGTAGGCACTCCATCGGTTTTCTGCTGAGAACCATGGCCTCAGATTTAGAGGTGCTGATCCTCATCCCAGCCGCTTCACACTCTGCTGCGAACCGATCCAGTGAGTGCTGAAGGTCACAGGCCTATGATGCCATCAGGACCACGTCATCCGCAAAAAGCAGCAATGAGATCCTCAGCCCACCAAACTGCAACCCATCCCCACCCCGATTACGCCTTGATATCCTGTCTATAAATACTACAAACAGGATTGGTGACAAAGCACAGCCCTGGCGGAGACCAACCCTCACCTGAAACGAGTCCGACTTAATGCCGAGAACCCGGACACAGCTCTTGCTTTAGTCGTACAGAGATTGGATGGCCCTAAGAAGGGACCCCCTCACCCCATACTCCCGCAGCACCTCCCACAGTATCTTCCAGGGGACCCGGTCATACGCCTTCTCCAAATCCACAAAACACATGTAGACAGGATGGGCACACTCCCAGGCCCCCTCCAGGATCCTTGCGAGAGTAAAGATCTGATCTGTTGTTCCACGACCAGGACGAAATCCGCATTGTTCCTCTTCAACCTGAGGTTCGACTATCGGCCGAACCCTCCTTTCCAGCACCTTAGAGTAGACTTTATTAGGGAGGCTGAGAAGTGTGATACCCCTGTAATTGGCACACACCCTCTGGTCCCCCTTTTGAACAGGGGAACAACCACCCCAGTCTGCCACTCCTTTGGCACTGTCCCAGACTTCCATGCAATGTTGAAGAGGCGTGTCAGCCAAGACAGCCCCTCCACACCCAGAGCTTTCAGCATTTCTGGACGGATCTCATCAATCCCTGGGGTTTTGCCACTCTGGAGTTGTTTGACTACCTCAGGGACTTCCACCAGGGAAATTGACGACAATCCCCCATCATCCTCTAGCTCTGCCTCTAATATAGAGGGCATAGAAGTAGGATTCAGGAGTTTCTCAAAGTGCTCCTTCCACCGCCCTATTACCTCCTCAGTTGAGGTCAACAATGTCCCTCCCTTACTGTATACAGCTTGGATGGTACCATGCTTCCCCCTTCTGAGGTGGCGGACGGTTTTCCAGAAGCACTTTGGTGCCGACCGAAAGTCCTTCTCCATGTCTTCTCCGAACTTTTCCCACACCCGCTACTTTGCCTCTTTCACGGCAGAGGCTGCAGCCCTTTGGGCCCTTCGGGCCCTTCGGTACCCTGCATTTGCCTCTGGAGTCCTCCTGGATAACATATCCCGGAAAGAATCCTTCTTCAGTCGGACGGCTTCCCTGACCACCGGTGTCCACCACGGTGTCCGTGGGTTACCGCCCTTTGAGGCACCCAAGACCCTAAGAAGACCCCAGCTCCCCACCACAGCTTCAGCAATGGAGATTTTGAACATTGTCCACTCGGGTTCAATGCCCCCAATAGGGCTGGGCGATAATTCAATATTTATCGTTATTGAGTTTTTGAAAATAATATCGAGAAGAATATCCCATATCGACATATCGCCATAACAGCTGGTTTTGTTCTGAAACAAAGAAACATCTAACATATCTGTAATATTTGTTACAAATGTCAATAGTTTACGTCTCCTTCCCTAATTTGCTAAAATGAAAGAAACATGTTTATGAAAGCGAATTCAGTAGTCGTATGTTTGTGTTCAGTTCACATTTGCACTAAGCATTGCAAGCGTTTTGTGTAAGATTAGAATGTCTGTTTTAAGTACTTTCTCCAAACAGGGATGACCTAACATAATATTCTGTTAAGATATTTGATTGTTTTATTAGAATCGGTAGAAGTATTGCAAACTATCGACATTTGTCTTTCCTTCCTGAAGGTGGCTTTCAGAGGCTTTTTATGGGGCGGTCCTCATGCCGTTTTCTACAGATACAGTATGCAGCGACTAGCCTAATAACTTGCATCCTTCGTTCATTCCTGTACTTAAATGTGCGCATTTCCTTGAGGATTGTAATATCATTTTTTACAAATATTAGGCTACATGAAAACAGCAATGAGAACACAGATTTCGAATTTTGCCATTTCAACTCTACTGGAGAATTGCTTTGAGGAAAATGGAGTTGTGATTCTACAGTGTTTTTCAATAATATGCACACTTGGCTCCGCGCATTTTAGGCTGTGATTCTGTGTGCAACAAATCACCTCATATTGCAGGGAAGCATTATCCCATTTAAATGCGATCACAGTAAAGAAAAATGCAACGTTAAGTATATTAATTTATGAAACGGCTAGCTAGTCTGTACTGTTTATTAGAAGTACACTGTCTTTGGATATTAAACAGGCTACTTAGACTTTGGCAGTAATGTTTTAAACCCTGTCGTGCACGCAAGTGTAAATGCAGCAGCATAGCTTTGTGCCTGCCTGCTTTCAGCGCAATTCATTATTAGGCAGAGCTAAGCGGGGGGAGCTAAGCGAAGCGTCGTAGGCTA
>JACXGM010006873.1:6222-31950 GCA_016801145.1 Umbra pygmaea | reverse complement strand
TGTGTATCTTACCAGGTGTATCACCATACTAACTTAATTCAGCTGTGTATCTTACCAGGTGTATCATCATACTAACTTAATTCAGCTGTGTATCTTACCTGGTGTATCACCACACTAATTCCGCTGTGTATCTTACCTGGTGTATCACCACACTAACTTAATTCAGCTGTGTCTCTTACCAGGTGTATCACCACACTAACTTAATTCCGCTGTGTATCTTACCAGGTGTATCACCACACTAAATTAATTCAGCTGTGTCTCTTACCAGGTGTAACACCACACTAAATTAATTCAGCTGTGTATCTTACCTGGTGTATCACCACACAAATTCAGCTGTGTATCTTACCAGGTGTATCACCACACTAATTCAGCTGTGTATCCTACCAGGTGTATTACTATATGGGTGTGGATGCCCTCCAGGAGAGCCTGCTGGTGGACGAGGGGGCGTTAAACAGAGCCCTGGTGTCCCTGTCGCAGGCCCTACATTGTGACCTGGGGGACAGCCTCCCAGACCTCCACATCCTCCGCGGCCGCTGCCTCCTGCTGAAAGGTGAAGAGCAGAATGCAGCAGACTGCTTCAAGAAGGCACTGGAGCTGGAGAGGCCTGGGAGTAGGGACACCACGGCTCTACGTTGCCTCCTGGAGGCCCTGCTGGAGGTGTTCACCCAGAGTGGCCCTGACCCTGGCCCAGCCATCACCCAGCTGGAGGAGTGGGTACGGAAGGCCCAGGAGATGTACCCAGAGGATGCTCTGCAGTCTGAGCTGAGGTTCCTGTGCAGGGCCCACACCCCCGAGGTCACAGAGCTGTCCAGGGCTCTCATCAGCCTGGGTAGGCTGGAGCTGGTCAGGAGGCTGCTGGAGACCATGCAGCCTAAAATGCCAGCCAGGAAAAGACTGAATAAGTCCATATCCATGTGAGAGGGACTACATGTACATCGATGCAGAACAAGAACATTCTGGATTATCTTTCTCAACAGTTTTCATAGTATTACAGGCATTTTACTGTGTCTTTGTTATGATGAAGTGTTTGACTTGTGTCAAAAGACCTAGTACTCAACAACATGCTATGTATATATACACTCACCAGCAACTTTATTAGGTACACCTAGCTACTAGCAGGCCGGACCCCCTGTTGCCTTTAGAACTGCCTTAATTCTTCATGGCATAGATCCAACAAGGTGCTAATAACATTCCTCAGATATTTTGATCCATATTGACATGATTGCTTTACCTAATTTCTGCTGATTTGTTGGCTGCACATCCATGATGCGAATCTGCTGTTCCAACACATCCCAAATGTGCTTGATTGGATGGAAGCAACTCATAGATCTTGGGTACACTGTGAACATAAAGGAATGTAAATGGAGAGCAACAATAATCTGATAGAATGTGGCATTTTAATGATGCTGAACTGGTAGTAAACTGCCCAGTCTGCCAAGAAAATATCCCCCACTTTTCCTCCACCACAACCAACCTAAACTGTTGATACAAGGTTCAAAATGCTTTTATGTTGTTTAATCCACATTTTGAACTTACCATCTGGATGTTGCAGCAGAAATCAAGACTCATCAGACCAGGCAACATTTTTCCAATACTCTATTGTCCAATTTCGGTGGGCCCGTTCAAATTCTAGAGTCAGTTTCTTGTTCTAAGCTGACAGTAGCAGCATCCGGTGTAATCTTCTGCCGCTGTAGTCCATCTGCTTCAAGGATTGATGTGTTATGCTGTGCTGCATACCGTACCTTATTACAAGAGGTTATTTGAGTTATGGTTGCCTTTTAATCAACTCAAACAGGATGTCATTCTCCTCTGCTTTCAAAAATGATTTTTTTAACCAGGGACCTACTGCTCTCTGGATATTTTCAGATGGTTGTGTGGGAAAATCAAGACAAGCCCGTCTGGCACCAACAACCACGCCAAGTCACTTAAATCACATTTCTTCCCCATTCTGATGCTTGGTTTAAACTTCAGCAGATTTTCCTGATCATATCTACATGCCTAAATGCACTCACTTGCTGGTATGTGATTGGCTGACTAGATATTTGCATTAATGAGCAGGGGTGCCTAATGAAGTGGGCAGTGAGTGTGTTTCATCTGTGCACAAATGCCATTTTTGCTTTTTCTTTTCCTATTCAGCCCTGCTTGGGTCAGTCAATAACAAACATAATGTACCTTAGTCCTCGAGGAGTTAATATAAAGGCACAATGAGCAGATTACACCAGGTACTCTGTAAACCACAAAAACAAACTAGTGAGGAAGCATACTACAACAGTGATTACCATCCAGCTCATTTTGGCTTAAAACTAAGCTTTATTCTATAACATCAGTTCACTCTCTGAGACTCAAATGCTGGGTTTCAATTCTACCAGGTAGTGAATGGCATTAATCTGTGCCAGATCCAAATCAAGCAATTTAGATAGATGTTAACCTAGTGAAGAACCTCTGGTGCTTATTGATTTACCCTGGGTCTGACATTTTTAGATCATAAAACAGTTATTTCCACAAGAACATGCTAAGGGACACAATCAACAGTATTACTTTTTTCATAAAGAGCAGCAAGTTTGGCTAATATGAATTAGGGCTATGAACTGTTGCACACGTGCAAATGACGAATGATCTTAAACTTCTTACCGAGCTAGACAATCAGGTTTAGTCAGTCAGCTACTCATTGAACATACAGCTCTAGAAAGAATTAAGAGGAAACTGCAACATCATCAGTTTCTCTGGTTTGATGGGGATGTTTTTGATTAAATTAACATTTTTATATTATTCCTGAAACTACTGACAACATTTCTCCCAAATTCTAAATAAAAAATTTATTATTCAGAGCATATATTTGGAGAATTTGACAACTTGTCAAAATAACAAAAAAGGGTTCTCAGACCTCTAACTAACTAAACAATAATATGGTTTTGACTAAAGGTCAGAAATGATTATTTGGTGGAATAATAATAATTTTTGAAATAATAATAATAATAATAGGCTTCCATGCATCGTGTCATGCTATCCACCAGTTTCACATTGACATTGGGTGATTCAAACAGCTTGGCCTTGTGTGATGGCATGTGACCATCAATCTTCCTCTTGATCACATTCCAGAGGTTTTCAACAGGGTTGATTTAAGAAAAATTTGCCAATTATTTTCTAGAGCTGCATAATGTAATATGGGTTTAGTATTAGCTACTATGATAGTAGTCTTTCATGTTGTTGGGACAGAAAATGACAAAAATAAAAAAATAAAACACTCCATAGTTTGGTTTAGGGCTTTTAGTAAAAGTTACATAATTTATGAGGTTGTATGACAGGGTTCTGATATAAAATAGGATTTTATCTACATATTATTCTCAGCGTACAGCACTGTAATGTTGTCATCACAGAGCATGTTTGATATTATGCAAGTCCGCCATACATAAATGCTGTATCTTCTTTTAACTTGTGATAAATTACGGTTGACATATTCTCTGGGCAGGAGTAGAAAGAGTACAGCCCTCCTGGATGGGATGGTGTTCATACTGGGGGTCTGTCAGCGTCATCACTCATTTCAGTCAGTGCATCATCACTCATTTCAGTCGGTGGGTCTTCCTTTCTGATAAGAACTTTTCGCAGAATGGTGATCCCTTTACCAGAATGACAAAGCTGGGTGTTCCTGCCTTAACAAAATACCTGTCCAACAAAAAAAATCTAGAAAGATGAGACATAACAAAACAATTTGCAAGTCATAGTATGACACATTAAGGAGAAAAATAAAACAGTACCGTTTATGCTGAAGGGATTTAAGCAGGGACGTATCTGGGTTGACTTCATATAATGACTCTTTCTGTTGGTCTTCAAAGAACAGCTAAACAGATAAAATGAAGGAAACAATTTTATACATTGAACTGTACAGCAGTTTTTCCTAATATTTTTTACTGCTGAGCGGGAGATTATGAATTGGGGAGGGCAAAATTTGAATTCTAAAGCACAATTGCAATTATTTCTTATAACCTAGGATGTGCTGTGTAAAATAATAATAAAAAAAGTGTCCTATGTTGGTACTTCAATCTGAAACCTGTTTACTGCCAACACTGAAAAAAACAAGCTATGCTAAAACTGTCAACAATTGTCCTCTGGATAAATCCTTTCTTAAAGCGTAAATCTTGCCAAAATGCAACCTACAAACTTTTTTTGAATATGCCCGAGTCAAACTTTCATTTAAAAGCATAATTAGGATGGAAACGCCACTTAAGATTTTTTTTACTAATTTTGGTTTTAGTCAAATCATGATTTTGAACAGGAGTGATAAGGGCACTAATATGACAGCATCAATATTGCTATTTTTAAAACATTAAGAAGGCTCGACACAACATGAAACTTTGCTCGAAGTATCACCAGGGGCTGTACACAAGACCTTGAGCATTGAGAACATTGTTTGTGTACATACAGTTTACTAAAAAGAAAGGTTTTGTACAACTCACCTTAAAAATATGTTTATGGTGGCTCCCGTTTTGCCACCATTTTGTCCCATTATGCTTTTAAACAAAAATTTGACTCGGGTACCATAAAAAAAAATACCCCAGGTTGCATTTTGGTGAGTGTTACACTTTAAACCTTATGAAACATGAGGCAATCTACTATGAATCATATAGGACAATATTATGATAGAAAACCCTAAAGGATAGTTTTTACCCTGGGTATAATATATATTACAAAATATTTACAGTGAAAAACACAATAACTGAAAGGGCTTTAACAGTCTGCCTGATATTAGGTACGTTAGGAACTCTTGTTATGTACTGAGTGCAGACAGGTGTGTATTGGTCCAGCAAGAGTATTAGGAGGTGGGTAAAATGGATTTTATTTAGTTAGGCTGCTAACCTATTTGACATAAATGTTGAATTAGGAAAATATTAACCACGTTAGCTAACACCTACAAAATTAATTCAACTGCCGTGCTTTGGCTGCCTCAGTGGAATGCAATTCGGTAAAATATCGGTAAGCACCTAGATACAGCTGCATCGTTTGTTACTGGCATGTCACCTAATGCATCGATCACCTATTGGAAAACACAAATTTCTTTGCACACATTTGAACTTTCTCCCATCTGGTGTTATAATCTATACAAGAACATGTATCAGCCACAGCAGTTAGCTTAGTAGTAGTTTAGCGAAGGGCTGAAAAGCCTAGTCTGACACCAAAGAGCTTTGACATGGAGCTGCCTTAATTCTAGCAACGACTGGATTAATTGGTACCTGCCGACAGTGCGATCTGTGTTTCTCGCGCTAGCACACAATATCGCAATAAATTCAATAACCTTAAGAACAGTGTTGTAAATCGAGAGATTATCTGTGACAAGCAAATGCAATTCAAGTGTCTAACAAAATGTTAATATGTGTGGACTTGTTTCTTTCTTGGCAAATCTTTTTAAGAAATGATTTTGCCATGGCATACCATTAGAGTAAAATGAACTCAACAAAAAAAGCTGCTGTACAGTGTATAACTCAAATCAGGAACAGAAAATAAAGTAAAATATACTAACCTGAAGGTTATGGGGAGAATACTGCCTGTTAGTGTCCCAGGGAGGAAGTTCCGCTCCAAACATGAGACAAAAATGATCCATGAAGCTGAAAGCAATGTTGATCTACTTTAGACAGTACTTATATACTTATACTGGATGTAGTTCTGTTTGGTTTTGTACCGTATTGCAATGGATTAATTTGGGATGCAGTCATACCTGGAGGTCTCGCTAAAGGCAGAGATGAAGTCTGTTTGCTGGTGTTCAGGGTACAGAAAGAGAACCGGCCAGTGAATGACACCCTGTTCGTCAAGGAACACCTTTGCACCTGTAGCCTCGGCAGAACACAGACCATCTAGGTCCAACCCTGACATGGCTTTAGATGACCCTCCATCCCCGTCATCCTCCACGTCGGAACTGCGCTTAGGCCCCTGCCTGGGTATCAGTAACTTAATGCCACGTTCCTGTGACAAAAAATTCAATGCCATTGCCATGTTCAAGTTTCCTCATCAACATATAGAGGAATCATGAAATTTGATGATAATTTTGAGGTTGTTCTTTTTTCAATCTTGCTCACCTCTATGGATTTCAACAGGGCCTCTCTCTCACTCCGCTGCTTTTTCTCTTTGACTTTTGCTTTCCTTGCATCTCTCTCTGCTGCTCTCTGGAAAGCAAATACAACTTTAGTTTAGGTTCATCAAATTAAAATGTTTGCAAAGATTCGTCAAACTGCACCTGTAGTCATTCAAAATAAGGCAGAACTGCAAAAGAAGAGCTAAAACACAGGCACAATATTAAAGAAGGCCCTTTAAGGGTCCTGAATCTCGGCCTGTGTCTTGCCTTGTGTCTGTCTGCCGTGGCTCGCAGCTCCAGGAGCTTCTTGTCTGTGGGCTGCAGCTTGAGTCCTTCCTCAGACCACTGAAAGGCATCTGCATATTTTTTCAGCTCTATGCAACAACTTGCACCTGGGCACAGTCAGGAGATGGAGCATTAGGGGAGTAATACAGGAAGAACCGCAAACTACATTTCTAAACCAACTCACCAACCTTCAACTAAACATTTTAATTGAAAAACATTGAAAGTCTTTGCAACTTCATTGTCCTTAAATACCTCTGATTTAAAAAGCATGGATCTCAACCGTAACACCTGTTGTGTCTAGATGTAGTAGAAGAATCATGAGGTTTATTCTTGGGACAAACCTCTGATAAATGCTTTGATGTGGTCTGGTTTCAGCTTCTTTGCAATAACAGCATCATTCAAAGCAGAACGCATGTTACCTGCGAGAAAGACAAAGCAAGTTAGAGAACAAGCATCTCAGTCCCTGCTCTGGAAGACTCAAAGGCAGACAATTCGACCAATATGTTGAGCTGCAAGAATGGACAGAGGAGACATCTGTACCCAGGTGGAAGTGTGCCGCCGCTCGGTTAGTGTACAGGATGGCGTTAACGTTAGAGTCGCTGCAGTTTTTCTTCAGACCAGCTGTATAAGACACAATAGCCTTCTTGTATTTCTTGTCTTTGAAGTAGTCATTCCCCTCATCTTTCAGGCTCTTTGCTTGCTCTGACAAAAAACAATTACATTCCTGTTTATTGTTAGGGGTTGATTCTGGATACAAGATCGGCACTGGGTAAAAACTATAGAAATTACTTTTATACAGTTTAATTTCATTAGTATTTATCCCCTTGGATATTATCAACATTTATGCTACAAAGGGTATTTAAAATGTATTCAATTGTGCTTATTTGTGATTGAATTGTATTTGTATTCCATAATGTCAAAGTCAGAATATAATTTGTCATATCTTTACATACAATTCATAAAACAATATGCCAAAATGTAGTTGTTGCAAATAAATTTACACTGCTTTACACCAGACATTAGGAGCGTAATTCTGCTTTCAGGAGGACAATAACACATACCCAAATCTATACAAGGTCGTTCACCAACGACAGAGAATGTTTGAGGGGTAAAGTGACAGATTTGCAATGGTCATCAACACCTTTACATGTTCTGAAGAATTTTTGAAAAAAATTATTAAAACAGTATTGGACAACAAAACAACACGACATGTGAACAAGTGAGATTAAAGCTTAACTTTACCTTCAAGTGGTCTGTCATCGTCGTGAATAATAGACTGAATAGCAGCCAGCTCCGGGTGTTTCATGGGATCGATATCCTCAGGCGCGGTCTTCATGAACATGGGGACCGTATTAAACTCCTGCAATACAATGGCATGAACGTATGTACTCAATGACACATTGACTGAAAACGGTGACCCTGAAGAGGACCATTCTGAGTACACCGACCTTGAGTATGGTTACACACCCATTACCTAGCATAACTTACCCAATCAATGAAACAATGATTAAAAACTAAACACATTATGGATTTAGCCATTTAATCAGATGGTATTCCTGCCATTTGTGTGATTTCCTTGCAATCCAACCCCTAAAAACATCTGGCCTATGTCTCATGTAGTCAGAAATCAATCATTTTTCATACATGCCATCTCATTTTAATGATTCGTAAATCCAAATACAGAAACAGCAAAACAACATATACCGGGAATAACGGACAAACATCCACTAGTACATGTCTGACATACGCTGCGATTTACAACAGTCGTTTAGAGGATGTTGGGATGTAGCTAGCTTTGTGTTTATCCAAGCTACCTCTTCCCAGTTATCCTCGGAAAAGGCGTTGCTATATTTCTCTTTCTTGAATCTTTCCATGAATCCGTCCATGTCGTCATCGCTATCGTCGCCCTGTTGTGCTGGTGAAGCCATATTTGCTACAAATAAGGTGGATGTATTGGAAGAACAAACCAGCTAATACTCTTAATTTTATACAGAACTTAACGATGCCGACCAACACTAAGCAAGTTGTTTACACGTGAACGTTACGGAGCAACATCAAGTTTCTTCCGTAGCGGAAACAGAACTTTGATTTAATAGTTCCGCATTAATGTGCGTCTATCCGACTGTGTGGAGAATTAAATTATTTCAACATTATCATTCAGTAAAACAAAAATAAAACGTCGATACCAGGCAACAACAAATACAGGTATTTATTTATTTATTTCATAAGAAGCAATAAACATGTATGGCTACTGAACCAAATATTTTCTCACATTCAGTCATTTCATAACAAGGATAGAGCTTGTTTTCCATACCCTGAGCCTGAGCACCTGCGTGATTATCTCCATGAAACAATTTAATGTCAGTATAACTCAGCTTTCATCCCTGTTAGATTGATCGTAGTACTGTTGTGAAGTAGCCTCTGTAATACATTATTATTCTCATCATTCCACTAAATGATTCCACATTCACAAGAGCAGTCAAGGTCCATGGAGTTCAGTACTTTAGTTCGGCTTCGCTCAACTGTAGCTCAGCTCAACTCAGACTGTCTCCACACATCTGAGCAGATCTATAAGTCCATCCCTACTAAGGAACACTGTCTCACCAGTTTGCTGACAGATCACCTCAAACCTGGGTGTCTCCTCGACAGCCTTCTGACCCAATACAACCACATACGGATATCCAAGCCGATATGCATCCTTCAGCCTCTTTCCAATGGTCATCTGGGTGCGGTCATCCAGAACTACCTCTCCCCTTAGCCCCGGCAGGGCCTCTCCCAAAGTGAGAACCAGCTCCTCAGCTAACCTAGGCACCTCATCCACCTTACTGCCCCTCTTAGGGGGTATGACACAGACCTGATAGGGGGCAAGCACCCAGGGCCAGTGTATAGCCTCCTCTGTCGACATGACCTCAATGGCAGCAGCGAGGATCCGGGTCACTCCCAGCCCAAAGCAGCCCATCTCAGTGACAACAGGCTTGTTCTGGGAGTTGTTGAATGTGGCATTGAATATGTGGGAATACCTAGTGCCCAGGTAAAAGGTATGGCCTACTTCTATACCCTTGGACTCTACCAGTGTGCCCTGCTGGCACTTTGGGCAGCCAGTCCAACCTGATTCCATGGTCTCCGTATTAGCAGAGAAGGAGCAGTGATCACAGACAAGAAGAACGTCCTCCCCGATATCGGCAGGGAGCTGGAACTCATGGGAGAGCTCCCCTCCGATGTTCCCTGTGTCAGCCTGGACCTTGACAACGTGCAGACCTAGTCGGGAGAACAGGCGGGTGTAAGCCTGACACACAGATTCATATGTGTGGTATGCAGTCTCCTTGCTCACGTCAAATGTGTACATGTCCTTCATGTAGAACTCCCGGCCACGTAGAAGTCCAAATCGAGGTTTTGGCTCATCACGGAACTTTCGGGTGATCTGCGAAGAAAAGGGACATTATTTCCATTACCATTCTTAGTGCAAATTTTGTAACAAAAAATATACTACAAGATGTATCTTAAAGACAATGTCAACAGTTTACTTTAAAAATTGCAGATCATATTTTCATTTTCATTGTCAGTTTCCCCAGGATTATAATGAATTACCACTATAAATGAGTGTAATACCACACAGCGCATTGCCCATGGCTTGGGATAAATTGTTATTTATTAAAATGTTTTGATTTATTGGAATGTGCCTGATGAGGGAATACTCTCCTGAGCTACTAGATGTATGGGGTTAGTTTGAATCTGTCCATGTCAGGAACGACCTGCGCCAGTAATTGCACATACAAGTATATTCAGGTAATAATCTGTTCAAAATCTGTGTCAGCATAGAAAATTGATTAATCAAAAACAGGAAAACTGTCCAAACATCTATAAACAATAATGTTCCTTAAAAGAAACAGTGTTTGATCTTTGCCCTAAGATGGCGTAAACACTTAAAATCACCAACAATACACAACATTGACCCGAGGCAACCCAAATATATGAAATGGAGAAAGTAATCCTACTGTGTATAAAACAGTATTTCTCAAAACTATTTGACTTGTTGCCAAAAGGGGTTAATAAAAAGTGATTCATATAAATTAATAACATACACTCACCAAAGGATTATTAGGAACACCCGTTCAATTTCTCCTTAATGCAATGATCTACTCAACCAATCACATGGCAGATGCTTCAATGCATTTAGGGGTGTGGTCCTGGTCAAGACAATCTCCTGAACTCCAAACTGAATGTCAGATTGGGAATTTGTCAGATTGAATGTCAGTTTGAGAAACATTGGTATAAGCCAGCCCTATTCAAATCTAGCCCTCAAAGCCAGTTCCACTCCATTTATTCATTACAACACTCTAATCTGGGATTTATTTAGACGTGGTACACCATGTGGGTGTAATTAATGATAAGGTAGAACAGAATACCAGCAGGCTCCAGCCCTCCTAGGGTAAGATTTGAATACCCCTGGTATAAGCTATTGAATCAGGCTAACTCTGTAGTAATGTTGTGTACTACACCTGATAGAGCAGCAAAGGTAGCTGTCTGTATGACATGGTTCCCTGGGAGGCCAGCAGCTCTGTCACAGCCTCCTCATGGGTGGGACCCAGGCAGTACTCAGCCCCGTGACGATCCCTAAGACGAAACAGCTCTTTCCCCATCAGGTCCCAGCGTTCACTGCGTTTCCACAGTTCAGCCGAGCATAGGCTGGGCATGTCCAGCTTTTGCCCACCAATCCCTTGCATCTCCTGGTCAATTAGTCTCACCAGCTTCTCCATGGAGCGCACAATGGCTGGGAGGTAGTAGTAGCAGCCTGGATTGGAAGGGTGGATTAGACCTGCTTGCAGCATCAGTCTCTGGCTTTTGCAGGTCATCTCCGATGGTGTACGGCTCTCCTGGCCCACATCACGCAGGTTGGACGGCTGGAAGAGACGGGACACTAAGGGGATGTGCGCAATAGGTCTGGAAATAGAGTCTGTAGAATTTGGCTTTGGGGCATGTCCAGGAGCACAGCTTGAATGGCTTTTGCAAGGAGTGGTCAGGGCTCTAGGTAGACGGGGTAGGAGTCTCTGCCGAAACTGATGCATCAGGAACTCCATTCTTCTAAACTGGTATCCACATTCAAGATATGAACAAAAGAGGACTCGTGTTACATATAAATGCTAAAAAGGGTTAAGTTATTCTTCATTTGAAAAACTGATATGTAATTTAAGTTCAGCAAAAGATAGCAAAGCTACTGTACGTTATTTGACCGCTACTTTGTTGACCAATCAATTTGTTTGTATTTCAACCCGACAATACTTTATCTGATCAATTTGATAGTTAGATGCATTCAACCACAAAACACAGGGCAAAAAGTGTCTTTGATGCAACCTTTCAGTTGCAGCTAGGCATGTCATCTGTGAAGTTAGCTTGATAGTTGTTAGCCAAGTAAGCAGCAGGACTAGAGAGCAAAACTATTAAAATAAACACAGGGGCAACCATAAGAGAAACTAACCTTTAGAATATAACCTATTGAGTTAATACAGCAGTAACGACGCGCTAGTTTCGATCCACACCAGGTTAGGTACAGACACACATAACCATATTGTTGTTAACTTGCTAGTACTAGCAGAGAATTTAGACGGGCTCTGCTAGCAATGATAGTCTGTTCATTCAGCAATGCAGCTAAGCTTCCCGGTATAACGAGTTCTAGTCAATATACTGCCACCTACCGTGCTGGGGTTACATAATTACATTTCTATAAAATATCGTTAATTCATTTATATTACGCATGGAATTAACAAGCTAATTCGAGAAAACCAGACAACACGATTATCTTAGCTCCGATTCATAACCTTTTTACTTTACAAATCATTCAGGGTGTTTCCACCTTATGGGAGGAGTATGTTGCTATGGTAACATGAAACAAAACTATTGCTGTCTCACATTAGTTAGTTATGCTCACTTAGAAAGCTAGCAAGACAGATAGCTGGTAACTCAGATTTTGCACACCACCACACCATTTCCTCGGTACAAAGACAACATACATAACATCATCAAAATGTCCACCACAGCAAAACTCAAGAAACCTACTCTGAAAGTTACACCGTAAGTTACATTACTGGAAAATGCATTGAATTTCCTCTATACTAGCACACTTAACCTGCTAACCTTAATATTAAGGTTATTGCTAGCTAATAATGCTGATGCTGATTTTGTACGGCAAATGTCTTGGTTTTCCAAGACCTTTTATTATAACAAATCGTAATACCCTGTAATAATGCCATATATGTTGTCCTATTAAATATTCAACATATGTTATTTTAGGCATATCATATGTTTGTGGTCTGGCCAATACCATGACTTTAAAGACTGGAGCTGTTTTTGACACGAGCATCTGGAGTGGTTGACAATCAACCAATCAAAACAGTAAAACGTGATGTGATGCTCTATCCGTGGTATACGGTCTAATGTGGCTTTTAGCCAATCAGTATTCAGGATCTGAACCAGAAATCAGGTTTGATTATTTAGGTAATAATGCATGACGTGGTGTGCCTGGATACAACAATTTGCTGTTGTAGTTATTATATTACCAACCAATTAGAACAGTAAAAAGTTATATGTTGTTATACCCTTTGTAAAATGTTCCTCAACCTGTGACCAATGGCTCAAGACAACACCTGAGCTTTCACCCCACAGGCTTACCTCTTTAATTAGAATGTATTTTAAATCAAAAAGGTTATTTATTTATGTTCAGCTCATTTGACAAGTTTGTAGCACATTTGTGGGCTGCTTACCAAAACTTTTGAGCACCAATGCAAGTTTGACGCAGATGGCTCAGTGCTTAAGGAGTCAGACTTGAAGTCGGAAGGTTGCCGGTTCGATTCCCAACAGTGCCAAATATGTTGTGTCCTTGTACAAGGTACCTTACTGTAGCTTGGTCTAGGGGAATATCTCTGTACTTACTGTAAATTGCTCTGGGATAAGAGCGTTAGCTAAATGACTAAAATGTAAAAAAACATACACCAATGCTTTTCAAACAGTTTTCAGGAGTCCAATCAATTGGTTTCTAATTTGTAATAAATCTCTGTGGAATCACTATTTGTTATTTTAGAGCTGATGGTGTAACTTAATTCAGGTCTTCCAGGGTCAAGAATATCTCAGCTGGCATACTTCGAGTCAACAATAGCACAACTTATGCTCATAGCATCAGTGCATCAGTGAGCCGTAAAAGGTCCTCTTTGGCTGCTGACAGCAAGATCATTGATAAAAGCTTGGTTCAAACACCAAAACACAAAGTTCAGGTAACACACGTTTTGTTCACACATCCTTTGTTAGTACATTACTATAAAAAAAACTTTAACTGAGCATTGCACAGCAGTTCATTGGGCACATTGAACATTGATCTTACAGGTCTTTGATGAGAAAGGCAAGGATGTCACACCGCAGCCTCTCTACCAGCCAGACCCTGGAGCTATGCTGTCTAAACAAAGCAAGATCTTGTCCAGTGACACCTCTGGTGGCACCATGTCAGACTTATTCTCTACTGCATACCAGACAACAACCAATGCTAGCTTTGCTGGTCCCTTCACCAGGTAACACTCTCTATAGTCACTTTTTAAGGGCAACATGCATTGAGAAGGCAATATGCATAATTTTATGATCATTGGACCATGTATTTCTTTTATATCACATTTTTTGTCTTGTAACAAATCTTAAGTGATATGACTGGTGGTAATGTCAGAGTTATGTTGCCTGTCGTACATCAGGTCCGTGTTTGGTGGCAGCACAGTCTCCATAGGAAGCCAGTCCACAATGGAGTCGATAAACGAAGAGATTGAGGACCCATTCTCTAGAAGGGACATCTCCATACATCTCTCAGGTTTAAATTATTTCACTGTAATATCAATTAATGTTGATGTTATGAGAGGACCTATGCTGCACAAAAATTGCTATGTTTACTAATATATATATATATATACTGCAACTCCAATAACAAAAAGTTGGGACAGGATATAAAATGCAAAAAAACTAACAAAAGAGTCATTTGAAAATTCAATTCACCCTGTACTATGGTTAAAACACATTAACAACACATTATTTGAGATTAAACATTTTGAATTTAAATTATTTTTGACAATATATACTCATTTAAAATCTGATGACTGCAACACACTTCAAAAAAGTTGGGACAGTCAACAATTTACCAATGTGTAACGGCACCTTTTCTATTAATTACACTGAAGACACCAGTTGGTTAATTTTAGCAAGCAGAATTTTTCCCCATTCATCCATTATGCATGTCTTCTCCTGCACAACTGTAAAGGGACTTAATTGCCTTATTTTTTGCTTCATAATGCGCCAAACATTCTTAAAGCCTCTCTCTGCTTATGCAACTGCTAATGCAACCATGCACATTTAATCCAGGCAGAATGTGGTCTGGTGCAGGGAAGTTCTTTGAAAATACGACATTTGGATGGCAGCATATATTACTACAAAATGTGTACCTATCTTTCTGCATTAATGGTGCTCTCACAGATGTGCCATTAACCATGACATAGGAATTGACATACACCCATACTACGACAGATAGCTTTTGGACATGACATTGATAACAGCTTGGATGGTCCTTTTCCTCTTTGGCAGGGAGAAAACAACGGCTATTTTATTGAACTGTTGACTCGTCGGACAACAAAACATGATTCCACTGTGCTACTGTCCATCTCAGATGAGACCGGGCCCAGATAATTTGGCGGTGCTTCTGGACAGTGTTGATAAATGGCTTCTGCTTTGCATAGTAAAGCCTTAACTTGCGTCTGTGGAAGGAGTGGCAAATGGTCTTGACTGACAGGTTTCTCAATGTATTCCTTAACCCATATCAGGACACCATGTCAGGTTCGCAATAGCAATTGCTTGTTGACATTTAAAATGCATCTTAAGGCATTTCTTTAAAACAGGCTTTTTAGAACATGTTTTATTGAGTTTTTACTGCATTTTATCTGTATATGCGGCTTGTTTGTTTTATGTGTATTGCTTGTGAGGCGACCTTGGGTGTTATGAAAGGCGCCATTAAATAAAATGCATCATCATCATCATCATCATACTTTTTAAGATAGTGATGTCTGAGGGATCGGAGATCACATGCATTCAGAAGTGATTTTTGGCCTCACCCTTTACAAGCCAAGATTTGACTGGATTCCTTGACTCTTTTATTTATATTATTCACTCTAGAAGGTGAAATGCCCCAAATCCTACTGATTAGTCTTTGGGGAATGTTGTTCTCAAAGTGTTGGATTATTCACTGACGCAGCTTTTGGCAGATTGGCAATCCTCGACCTATCCTTGCTCTTGAAGGACTCGGCCTTTTCTGGATGCTCCTTATATACTATGATTACACAAGTGCTTCACCTGTTTCACATCACCTTCTTATTTCAACTTGTCACATCGCTATTAGTCCTAAATTTCTCATTTTTAGGAATGTGTTGCCTGCATCAATTACAAAAATAAATGTTTACCTTAAAAAACTATGCAGTTCAATAGGTAAAACCATTTTTTTGTTTAAATACAAGTCAAAGTACATTCACAGATCACTGTTCTTTGTTTTTATTAGCCTTTTCTACACTGTCCCAAATTTTTCAGAATTGGGGTTCTAATATACACAGTATATGTCATTGGAGAATACAGAGATACACAGTTATGTTGTAGATTTTCTGTTTACTGTACACAGTTATTTTGTAGATGTATACTGTACTTAGTTATTTTATAAATTTGTACTCTACCCTATTATGTTTTAGATTTATATATTTAGGTGTATATTGTACACATTTATGTTGTAGATGTATATTGTACTTCGTCATGTTATAGATTTATACTGTACGCTGTTATGTTTTAGATGTATATATTTAGGTGTATATTGTACACAGTTATGTTGAAGATGTATATATATCTGTCATGTTAGATGTCCAGGTGAGGAGAAAGGAAGGAAAAGAGTTGATCAAGGAGGAGATATTGGATGACGTGTTGGATCGGTACCTTACTGAGTCAGACACCTTCTGCTTACTGGACATGCCGAGTGTCTCTGTATCTGTGGACTCTGAGGAAGCTCAATCTGTCAAGTATGCAAATAATCTTTCCTGATTTACGCTTTACTTCATCATATGTACATTCAAAGGATGTGGATCCCAGGCACATGCCACAGTAACTCATGATGTTGAAGGAATCCCTAGTGGATATGTTTTTCTTTTTGCTTGGTAATGCAAAATTATATTTTTCATATATGTTGTATAGAAACAGGAACAGTCTCACAGAGTATATTGCTTTTAATAAGCCTTGACAATTTCGATGTTTTTACTGTTTGAACAAAGAAGATTAACAGCGAATAAAATAGAACTACTGATTGAACATTGAAAACAAAAATAGTACTGCAAGTGAAATGTGCAATCAACGATGTAGTTAGGAACACAAGTGTTTTGGATTTTCATTATATATAGCTTAATAATTTACAGCAATAGTAGTAGCCTGTCAATGTTACAGTATTCAAATTCATATAACCCCAATTCCGAAAAAGTTGGGACAGGATGGAAAATGCTAAGAAAAACAAAGAAGAGTGATTTGTAAATGTACTTTGACTTCAACTTAAACAAAAAGGTGAGGTATTTTATGTTTTGCCTAATCAACTGCATAGGTTTTTAAATTGATATTTTGAAATTGATGCATGCATGCAACACGTTCCAAAAAAGTTGGAATGGCAAATTTAGTACTAATAGCGATATGAAAAGATATTATTACAATTGTGTAATAATAGTATAGTATATAGGTGCGTACAAAAAAGACAATGCCATTCAAGAGTAAGGATTGGTAGAGGCTTACCATTCTGCTAACAGATGTGTCAGCGAATAATTCAACACTCTGAGAACAACATTTCCCAAAGACAAATGCACAATACAATTGAAAGAGTCAAGTGATCCGGTCAAATCTTAGTGTGTAGAGCTCAAAGCCGAAAACAACTTCTGAATGCGCGTGAACTCAGACGTCACTGTCTTAAAAAACACCATGAGTCTTTAATGGATATCCTAACATGAGCTCGGGAATACTTTGGTAAAACTTTGTCAGTCAACACCATTCACAGATTAAGGCTTTAATATGCAAAGCAGAAGCCATGCATCAACACTGTCCAGAAGCGCTGCCGACTTCTCTGAGCTCGGTCTCATCTGAGATGGACAGTAGCACAGTGGAATCATGTTTTGTGGTCTGACGAGTCAACATTTCAAATAGTGTTTGGACAAAACAGCCGTCGTGTTCTCCGGGTCAAAGAGGAAAAGGACCATCCAAGGTGTTATCAGCGTCAGGTTCAAAAGCAAGGGTCTGTCATGGTATGGGGGAAAATCCAAACTGGTACATAAAATAATAACGGTATATAGTGTTTAAAGGTATACCACTCAGGCCATGATGGAGCGTTCCATGCAGACTTTCAACGGCGCGCTCAAGACCAAGGAGGTACAGAGTGATGCCGTCCCCATGGTGGATGCAGGTCAGAATTCTCTTTGCATTTCCTACTAAATCTCACCTGTCTCACGGTCACAATGGATAACACCTAAGCACAGCCCTTGCCGTGTACTTTTTGTATATGTTTTATTCATTTTAGTTAGGTTCTTAGGCCTGATGTTTTAAATATAATGTCTTTTGTCCCCAGCTAACACAGCAACCACCTGGGATATTTATGACTCATACAGCAGCCCTGGGCTAGGCCAGGCTGGCTCGTTGTCAGCCACAGACCAGGCTGGTGTCTCTGAGATTATATCCAATCACAGACTGGGCCCTGCCAGAAGCCTGGAAGGAAGTGTATCTGTTTTCAGCACCACTAGCATAGGTACAGTCAAACTGAATTGATTAGATTTGCATTTCAAACAAAATAGTGGGATCCTGTACCATCGCCACAATGTGTTTTTATTTCAAAAATGTTATATTCCTTGCGTTGTGATTATATTGAGATGCTACTTCCTCTCTATTCCAGCAAGCACCTCCAGCTCTCGACCTGAGATGGAGCCTATTTTTGTCTCCTCTGAGATTGAGCCAGAGTCAGAGCTTGTTCTTCAGTCTGAGAAGTTCCAGCATGACCTGTTTGTGATGGAGAGGATAATCCTGGAAAACATCTACCAGCCCAAACTTGCTGCATACAGACAGCTACCCACACTGGAAGGTAGACTATGACACACACGTATACCTTTATTTAGCGCCTTACGACTGATCAACAACAATGGCTGTTGCTTGGTGCTCTCCAGACCCTGACCGTATCCCCACAGTGGTGAGCGAAAGAGAGGAAATCCTGGATGAAGAGAGTGCTCCAACTCCAGCCCTGGAGCGCCTCTGGGCCTTCAGCTGTGAGCTGACTGCAGGACGGAACATCAGCAGCATGGCCTGGAACCAGAAAAACCCAGTACGCTGCAGTCACAACCCAACACTGACTCATTTATGTGCCAAGCACCTCCACTGGAGGCCACAATCAGCATCCTGTTTCTATTCAAATTGGAAAAAAAGCCAGAAATTTGTCTCTGTCTCCAGGACCTTCTAGCGGTGGGGTATGGCCAGTTTGATTTCAAAGACCAGAAACCAGGCCTGGTCTGCTGCTGGTCTCTGAAGAATCCCAAGGTAGGTCAGGGACACCTCTTACTTTTCTGTTTTTTAAGGACTCCTTTGGTCTTTTCCTTTACAAATCATCAGCAAGATAGCAGTAGAACAGACATGAAAGCAGACTACTCATCCTGTGCCAGTTAGGGAATACTGTAGGTATGTTTTGACTAAACAAATAAGTGTTGTGTCTTGCAGTGGCCTGAGAGGGTGTTCACATGTGAGAGTGGAGTGACGGCTGTGCACTTCTCTGCTGCCAACCCCGGCATGCTAGCTGTTGGAATGCATGATGGCAGCATAGCCACCTACAACGTCCAGAGCAGAGAGAAGATACCGGTCGTAGACAGCAGGTGGCTCAGCATGACTAACGAGAAGTAGAAGTTGCATTAACACAGGGCACTTTAATTTAAAAAAGTATCATTATAAGATCTGATGTGAAAAAATATGATGGAATTATGCAAAAGCCCCATTAGTGGAAAAAGGATAAAAATTATGTTGCCTGTGTGAATGTCCATAGAAAGTTGCTAAATCGCACACCAGGCAAACTAATGAGGACAGGTGCGTAAAAGACAAAAGAGGAACTCGGAAATTGTAGAACAAACTCTCGCACACTGTTTTATGCTAGTAACATCAATACATTTAATGGCAACGTTTCGGTCCAATGACCTTCATCAGGCCTGTGCAAATGTTGCCAGAGAGAAACAACAATATTTGCATGCTTCTTATTGTATAGCAGGTGGCAGGCTGGTAGCATATTGTGAAAGACAGACAGACTACCTGGTTTACAAATGATAGTCTAGTTCCACCTACTGTAGGCATTACATTACCTAAATGTTCAGTCACTGTAATGTTACTTTTATCATTGACATTCTACCATTCACGCAATCTAGAGATCATGCTAAATATTTTAAACTGACGTTAGTATCACATGTTTATTATGCCAATTTTTTATAAATCATTTGTTTTCCTGTTAATTTTGCTATACACATTTTGCATAGACAGGCCATGTTTGTAATTTAAAAAGGAAAAAATGAACATGCTCATAAGGAGATGCAAAACTTGATGAACTAAAAACAACAGATGACCAGCTGGCCAACTTAAACAAAAAAATAGTCCCTTTTTTATTTTAAAATTATAACACCATTGCTTCTACTGCTCAACAAATTATATATTTGTATTAATCAAATGGAGTAATGCATTTAATTGAAATAACTATGGATTTACTGTATATTCTTGTAATTTGTTATCCATGTTCCTATTAGTATCTTTGTTTGTCTTTTTGTCCCTCTGATGTTATGACTACCTAGCACACTGGGGTCAAATCAAAATTGCTAATGCTCTTCAACTAAAAAAAAAACAATGCAGCTGCGCAGTGGTCTGGTCTTATTTGTAAAGATTGTATTTAGTTGAAGCACTCTTACTTGTGTTTGTCTGTGTTTCTCTCGGTTTTTCTATGTTAGTGACTGCATGCACAAGCACACCAGCCCAGTGTGGCAGCTGAGGTGGATCGACCAGGAGAAGGGTTGGTCAGGGGAAAACAAGGGAGACGCACTGATCTCAGTGTCTGCGGATGGCAGAATCAGCAAGTGGTTTTTGCGGAAAGGCCTTGACTGCATAGGTACAGGAAAATTTAAATCCTGTAAGAGATGTGAACCAATAATCTTATAGGATTTGTAAAAGAATATGAAGAATCCAATAGAATTGGTCCAAATAATGAATTTATGAGATTCCAATGTTTCTTAAAATAGGGTCATGACTACCATTTCCATTTAGAACTTTCCAGTCACAGGTGTTACTATGCTGTGCTCTCACCTTCCTAAGACCTGATGAAGCTAAAGAGGACCAGGCATGACAATGTCAACAAGCAGGTTGGAGACAAGGACAGAAACCATGAGTCATTCATATCACGCAAGGCACAAGGGCTCTGTTTCGACACCCATCCCATGGTGAGAAGCCGGTCTTTACAATTTCACAAGGAGAGGTACACATGCATTGCAGTGGCTACTTAGCTAAACCTTTATATTCCTTGTAGAACCATGGGCATCGACAAACAGCTTCCATCCCCTATTGGCCATCGACAAACAGTTTCCATCCCCTATTGGCCATTGATAAACAGCTTCCCTCACCTATTGGCCATCAACAAACAGCTTCCATTCCAAAACAGCTTCCATCTGATATTGTCCTGCTGTATTCTTGTTTGTCTGGTGTTTGTAGTCCTGCCTTAATAATTGTTTGTCTGGTGTTTGTAGTCCTGCCTTAATACTTGTTTGTCTGGTGTTTGTAGTCCTGCCTTAATACTTGTTTGTCTGGTGTTTGTAGTCCTGCCTTAATCCTTGTTTGTCTGGTGTTTTTTGTCCTGCTTAAATACTTGTTTGTCTGGTGTTTGTAGTCCTGCCTTAATACTTGTTTGTCTCGTGTTTGTAGTCCTGACTTAATCCTTGTTTGTCTGGTGTTTGTAGTTCTGCCTTAATCCTTGTTTGTCTGGTGTTTTTAGGACTCTAACATCTATTTGATCGGGACAGAGGAAGGCCACATCCACAAGTGTTCCTGTTCCTATAATGAGCAGTACCTTGAGACCTACACAGCACATGAGGTTGGAAGATCTTACAATTTCCAGTTTATTCCGCATGTGCAGAAATACAGATGTAATTGCATGTACATTGAAAATCTGCTACCACGACTCCAAACAGTAATAAGGTGCAAGAAGATACATAACGTCTTTTAGTAAAGAATAAGATATAAGAGGAAGGAGTTGAGAGATCAATCATATTATATACAGTTTTTACATGTAAACAGTACCCACAAAATGTTGATGTGTAACGATCGAGATGGAATTGAATTGTCTATAGTGAGTTTGTGTCCATAGGAAGGCAATAGAGAAACTACCCTAACATGCACAAAAGTGTGTCCAAAAGTATGTGGACACCCCGATTAATGGTGGAGGAGAGATAATGATCTGAGGCTGTTTTTCAGGGTTTAGACTAGGCCTCTTAGTTACAGTTATGGGTCATCTAAAGACATTTTAGACAATTACCGTAGGTGCTTCCAACTTTGTGTTCCAGCATGACTGTGCCCCTTTGCACCATGTGGGGTCCATAAATACATGATTCGCTGAGTTTGGGGTGGAGGACCCTGAGTGGCCTGCACAGAACCATGACCTCAACCCCATTGAGCACCTTTGGGAGCAATTGGAATTGTGAGACGATTTCGCAAATTGGGGGCCAACTCCATGGTTTTAGTATGGAATTTCCAAGAAGCTCATATGGGTGATGGTCAGGTGTCCACATACCTTTGGTCATAAAGTCTATGTACATGGATACAGTGACACAACTGAAAAATACTATGAGTTGCTCAAGGTTCAATGGGGTTGTGCAATGTTATTGACCATAGTGACTTTGTACAGCAGCATTATTTCAAGAGCGAGATGAACTATTGTGGTTGAAATGTCTATAGCATCGAGTACAACTGTCCGTAGAAACAATAAAGAGTAAACGTTCAACTATACCATGATGCTGTGTGGTCAAGGTGCCAGTGAGGTGTCCATAGTGACTCTATACAACTGTGTTCATTGATGAAGTCTATTTAATAGTCTGATGAAAGCCTGACACAGATTTATTTTAATGCACTGGATACGACAATTAAATTAATTCATTTTCTAACCATAGCTTCATGTTCACACTGGCTATTCCCTACTTCCTGGTTCAGTCTTAACACTGGCTTGTCTTTAGTTTCTGTTGGGGAGCTTACCAGGCAAAGCCAACATGGGTGGTTCATCAAACAGTGCCACCGTTCACCTTTAGCCCCCTGGGACAGACTACGCTAAATCATACAATTTCCTGAAGACATGAGTCTTCAGCCTGGAGTTAAATGTTGAGACTGAGTCTGTGTTTCTCACATGTCTTCTAACCATAGCTTGTCTCTATATCCTGGTTCAGTTATAACCAGGAGGTATAATCAGTTATGGCCTCCCTGCTGTTTGCTACTAAGACAGACTGTGTCCTTTTGGAGACAGATGACTCAGCGGTTAGGTTGTCAGGATGGACAGATGACTCAGTGATTAGGTAGTCAGGTTGGACAGATGACTCAGTGGTTAGGTAGTCAGGTTGGACAGATGACTCAGTGGTTAGGTAGTCAGACTTGTATTCGGAAGGTTGCTTGTTCGAGGCACTTAACCCTAAGTTGCTCCAGGGGACTGTTCCTGTATTCACTGTAAGTTGCTCTGGATAAGAGAGCTCGCTAAATGACTAAAATATAAATGTAAATAACACTAGCTTGTCTCTACGTCCAGGGCCCTGTGTACCGGATTACATGGTCTCCGTTCTGCTCGGATGTCTTCCTTAGCTGCTCCTCTGATTGGACAATCCAGCTGTGGCGGCAGGACCTTCTCACTCCTGTGTTGGGCTTCATGTCCACCAAGAGGTCCGTCTTCGATGTCATGTGGTCCCCCAAGTGTGCCACAGTGTTTGGGGCTGTGAACGAGGGACGCGTGGAGATCTGGGACCTGGGAGCCAGCATGTGAGTAGCCAATCTAACCCTGATGACCTTCTATCGCTTGATACATTTTGAGGGATACATTCTATCCCTCTATCTAGGTCCTTCTGAAATGAGTTTGCAAACATATAATTGATCAACTCTTGGAGTAACATGGCCTACTGTATGAATAAGCTTTGTCACAATGCCCTGGTCCCTCCATCCAGCTTGGACCCTACCATCGTGAGCCTGGCCAATCCAGGAGTGAAGCTGACATCTCTGCTGTTTGCTACTGACACAGACTGTGTACTGGTGGGGGACAGTGATGGACAAGTCAGCGTCTACAAGCTTAAAAACTTCACTGTGGGGGAGGGAACTCAGGTGAACATGCAGTGAAGGCCTTTTATGTTTTTTTATGGGAATTTTGATTTACATTACTTAGTTAGTCCAGAACTAGGGTAAATTCTGTGTCTGGTAAACTGGCCATTTAGGTTAAGCTGTATTAGCTGAAAGCATTGTATCAACTACCAGAAACAATTGAGATGGATCGTAGATTGTTTCTCTATATGAAATCCTTTTGTAATGTTGAGATTATTTGGTCCTGGTGTATAGACTGCTCTTTTCAATTCAAACCACAGATTTTCAATGAGGTTCAAGTTTGGATCATTTTTCTAGGTTATTTAACCAGGTAAGTATGCGAAAATCACATCCAGTTTCACCCTGGGAGCAGTTAGGGTTATCTGTCGCGCTCAGGGACCGAACAACAAGGTTTTTCCCCTTGTCAGTTCGTGGATTAGAATTAATCCAGCAAATTTTGGATTACTGCCGTTTGACCACTAAGTTTCCACCTCCTGTCAGAGACATTCTGGGGAAACAGAGCTCACAATAAAACCTCTTCACATTTGCAAATATGGTATGTAATATGCCTTTTTTCCCTCAGGTTGACACTTTAGAGGACGTCATCAGTTCCACCTTGGCCAGTCAGCTGTAAAGGGTTAGCTGTTTGCATGGTAGGATGGTTCATGTCCATCTTTACATCATCCTAGGGCTGCCTCTCCATTAGGTGTTGGTCCCCAAGGAGGCAGTAGACTGAACGTCTCCATTTTGAAAACTCCAATGAGATTAGCAAGAGTATGTCTGTAGGCATACTGCATCTTAACCTGTTTTGGTTTTATATTGAAAATAAAAATAATACAATTTCTTATCAACATAAAATGTCTCTGCTTGTGCACCATCTTTTAAAATGTTAATCACCACTGTAAAACATTCAAATTAGTTTTCTTTGTTTTGTTTTATTGTGTCTGTGAGTGTATTGTCCAAGTTTCGGTCTTCCACACAGTAACAACTGGGTTTGATATTTCACGAGTTCAAAGGCTGTTGCGCCAGATTCTGTGAAGCTGCTGATCTTGTTGGTTGAGTCACACAGACATACACATGTAACCTCAGTCTCCTACATGTCTACTAATGTGTTTTATTATGTTTTAAAGGATTTCTCTGAAAGTGTTAATGGTCATTTCTAAGGGTGTTAAAAGGCTTAAACGGACTGGAATCTGATATAGCAGGTCATCACTGAGGAGCAAATGGACAGAAAATCCTGGTAAAGGAGACATCTCACAGGAGCCTCATGATGGGAGTAAACAAATCAGGACTTATTTTATTTATTTAATCATTATTTAACCAGGTAAGTCTCTTACCACAACCAATTCTTGTTTTTGAGCACAATCTGTCCAAATAGGCATTTAAATGTACCACAAGACAGTACACAGAACAACATAAACATTTTCAAATAAAAAATATTTAAATATACAAACAAATTAAATTACACCAAAAACGGTGGGATACATGAACATCTGGTAGTGGTGAAGTCGGCAGGAGCAGTTATCAGATATCAGTTTATTTTATTTTTGATGTAGTAAGGTGAGATCCGAGTTTCAAGCTTAGTTGTCTTTTGCAACTCATTCTAGTCATTCGCATCAGCAACTGAAATGAGTGTGAAATGAGTGTATTATTTCAGTTTGACACCATCAAACCTGACAGCCATTAGGCAAATCTGGACTGAGTGGAATGTAGACATCACTTGACAACACTGTTTCATAGTGTATACATGCTTTCCGCTCATACAGTAGGTTTGATGGCAATAGATTTTGTAGTCATCCCATTGGGTAGCCTTAATATGAAAGTTACTATTAGTCTAGAGCAGTAGTTCCCAAACATTTAACAGTCCTCTACCCTCTCAGACATATACCATTACAGTCCTCTACCCTCTCAGACATATACCATTACAGTCCTCTACCCTCTCAGACATATACCATTACAGTCCT
>JACXGM010006872.1:10012-31944 GCA_016801145.1 Umbra pygmaea | reverse complement strand
CCACAGGGCCCAGGGCAAAGAGCAAAGCTCATCACATGATGCTTCCGTTCCCTGCTGCTGCACCCCCCCCCCCCGATTCAACCCCACCTGAGCTCAACGCTACATGTCTGAGCGCGCTCAAAAGCAGATTTAAACCCAACTGACTCAGAGAATCATGAGGAAACAAAAGCAAGATGGACGACAGGGAGGTTGAGGTTATAAGAAGGGTACACAAACACAAGGCCGCCCCAGGCTGAATCAGTCAGCAAGGCTCTTTTGTTTAAAGTCCCCGGCTCACCCAACAGGGGTTCAGATTCCAGGGACTACATCTATAATGGGGTGGGGGGGCTTCTCTGAATAACCTCACCTCACATGCACTGGACTGAGTCCAAAAGTGCTGTGATCAAGCAAGATTATCTATCAGAATACATTAACATGTCATTAGCATGTCAATGGGCCCTCAGCGCTGACACCGCTCAGAGCCAGGGAGGGAGAAAACTGGGAAAGGGAGGGTGAGAAAAGGGAGGGCGAGATAAAGTAAGGGGAGGGAGGGTGTTCGAGCTTTTCATTATCCCTCTTCAAAACAAACTGCTCTATATTTAACCCCATGATCAAAACCAACTTCATTTCCTGTTCAAATATGAATATTACCAATAATCAAGTATATCAAAAATTTCTTCCCCAATAAATAGAAATGTACAAATATTTATAAATAAACTAGTATTGGATATTCAACACTGCAATATTTTGGAGGGGTTAAGTATACATACAGTGTGGCTTTTGAATCAGGCTGAATCCACTACTCAGACACGATCAATCTCTTCTCACTAGCAAATAAAACATGAAACTAAAAATAAACTCTGCAAAATGTATATACTGTATACACACACTGCAAGTACTGGGTTGGATGCCCATTTAATAAATTCAACAAGGTGCTGAAATCATTCCTCACAGATTCTGGTCCATATTGACATTATTGCATCACGCAGTTGCTGCAGATTTGTCGGCTGCACATCCATGTGAGTATCCCATTCCAGCCCAAAGGTGCTCGATTGGATTGAGATGGAGACTGTAGATACAATTTGAGTACAGTCATGTTCAAAAAACCAGTCTGAGATAATGTGAGCTTTTTGTCAGGTACGTTATCCTGCTGGAAGTAGTCATTAGAAGAGGGGTACACTGTGGGATGGACATGGACATATAAACAATGATTAATTGGTACTAAGGGGCCCAAATTGTGCCAAGAAAATATCCCCCACACCATTACACCACCACCACTAACCTTAACCATTGATACAAGAAAGGATGGATCCATGCTTTAATGTTGTTTACACAAAATCCTGACCCTACCATCTGAATGTTGCAACAGAAATCAAGTTCAAACAAAGCAACAAATCTTCTATTGTCCAATTTTTGTGGGCTCATGCAAATTGTAGCCTCAATTTCCTGTTCTTAGCTGTCCCCCGGTGTAATCTTCTGCAGCTGTAGCCCATTTGCTTCGAGGTTCAATGTGTTGTGCGTTCAGGGATGCTTTTCTGCATACCTTGGTTGTTACGAATGTGTGCAATGTCTTTAAAATTGTAAACTTGTTAATTAGAATATTATTTTTCTAACATGTATGATTCTGAATATTATTTGTATGTTTCTACTTTTGCTATAGCCTCTACTCTTCCTATCATTTTCCACATGCTTTGGCAACGTAAACAACTTTGACCCATGCCAATAAAGTCCTTTAAATTGAAATTAAATATAAAACATAAATAAAAGTACCCAATTATAGCCACCCCGGGGTTAGTACTTAGTTGCACAGACTCTGGCAAACATTAACTGTAGAGCAACACTTTTTATAGCCATTGCTGTAATTGCTAAACTGTTATACTTGCAATTTGTTTCCACCGTTGAAAACTGCTCTAATTCTTCAATGGTTGAGTGGTGTAATTTATAAACTGCAGTTTTCAGAACTTGACATAAGTTTTCTGTGACTGAGATTTGAACTCTTAGCTGGTCACTCAATCTACTCTTTTGGTGCCTTCCTGGGTGTTGTTCATTCAATGTGAGTCGCTGTCCTGCTTAAGAACCCAGATACTTAAATTAGACTAGGTGTCTCTAGTTGTGAATCACATTCAAAATCTTTTATCCCCCTTTTCCCCCCTCCCAGTTGGTCTTGTCCAATTTCCCTCTAACCCTGCTCCGCAACTTCTTAGCCAAATGCAGGATGGTGAGAGGTGCTCACATGGTTCACCCAACCACAGTTCGTCGAGCCGGCTGATTCTATTCGCACTGCTCATCAAACACGGAAGCCTTTAGTCAGATTACGAGTGGGGGGATCACACTAAACGACAATACTTCCACGACTGAACAAGCACCCAATCTGCCCACAAGGAGTCGCTGGAGAGCGAAGTGGCAAGGTAGGTAATTCTAATTGTCTCTCCCAAATCCAAGGCAGCGCTATGCCAACTTGCACTGCCTTGTGCTGGGGGTCTGGGCAGTCCAAGAAGACACTGACTATCATGCGTAGCTTGTCCTGCAAGGCAGCGAATTAGCCCACTACACCATGGGGACCACACTAAATCACATCCAAAACGTTTAGTGAAGGCTGAAATAAGCAGGTTGAGTACACCCCTTAAATACTGTCAGATTTACAGCCGTAAGCAGCTGAAGACAGATCGCACAGCAGGTAGAAAAGTGCACATCCACGATGGCTAATAGACGCATTTGTAAAGTCTTCGCATCCCAAGTCCTGTCAGCCAAAGAGCCAAGGTGTGCTTCTTGTACATAAAAAAAATAGAGCAAATCCAGCATTGATGCTTGTAAGGGACAGAATACATATTTTCAGAGGGGAAAAAACGCAGCATGAACCTGACAATGAGGTACATTGACAGTGAGGTCGTGAGCTACAAAGGGGGAAAATGTGAGATGACAACATCAAAAAGATAGGCTGCCATTTTATTAGCCACAATGCCATTTTATTAGCCTCACAATGCCATCTGTAAACTGTAAGCTAGCATTGAAACACTACAAGGATATCAGTCTGGCAGTGCTCAGTTTGTGAATTATCCTTTGTCCCAAAATATTTCAAAGTAGTAGCAAAATAAATTTGAATGCACCTCAAACATTTAACCTATCAAACCAATATCCCACAAGCCCTTAATGTCTCAAATTCTATTTCCACGTGCTGCTCGTACTCACCATCACTAGAGCTGGTACGATATACGTATCGCGATACAATATTCACTCCAGAGCCCATTCGCCTGGCAACAGTATATAATGCCTGCAACACGAACTCTGATATTTCATTTCAATCTATTAGCGCTAGTTTTAATTCATTGCAATAAACATTGTTAATTCATTGTGAAGCTAGAGAATTTTCAATTGTAAATTCAATTGTATTGTCTGTAAAGAAATAAGAGTATGTGATAGCATAAACGGCACATTTAACATGTTTTTAATAACTGATTATTAAAAACATTAACAAACAATTTGTACACAAATTGATTGAATATATTGTCAGTGTCTCATGTAAAAAACACAATTACATTTGAAAATCATTCACTAGAGTATGTTACCCAATATAGACTAATTGTAGCAACACATGAACATGGACCCACTACCTATCAATGAAATTAACAAACAATGATTATTATAATGAATGAGGAGCACTATTATTTTGAAATGAAATATCTGAGTGTGTTTTGGGCATTAATATACTGTTGCCAGGCGAACAGTCTCTGGAGTAGGGATGGGCATGATTAATCGACGATCGACAATTGATCATTAAGAATTTTGTCGATCAAGTTCAATTGTTATCGATTAAACTAATGCAGGTTGTGTTGGGTATACGTTTTTTTAAAGTAATTAAATGAATTTCCCTGTGTGGCAGCAATACAAATGATACCACCCTAGGGCAATACTCAGTTACCTGCAAGTTTACGTTTTGTATTCAAAAGTATTCATGACGAGGAATCAGGTTCCCCGGGGAAGAGTATGTGAGCGGAGTGGTATCGGCCCAGAAGAATCTTGCTCAATATCCCTCAAGTAGCCTACCGCTCCAGTCGCGCTCACTTCAAATGGTCAGGACATGCCCAGCCTAATGAGCCTCTACGTGTGTAGGTTAAGTCCCTGGCTGATGAGTCTTTATGGAATATGAAAAGACAGACTATTTTGCAAGCACGATATTGTATATGCGTGCACATGCGAAAAGAAAGTAACGAGGTGCGTACACTATCTACTGGTTAGAGCGAGTTACAAAACGAGCAATTAAAACATTTAGTTAATTGTCTTTGTATTACATTATAGCCTATTTTCATTATATGACCACATGGAATCTTTTAAGTTTGTTAACATTTCAATTTATCTTCAATCATATATATATATATATAGAAAATACATACAGTACATTTCTAAAATGAGATTGCACTGTCTTTGTTTAACATTTGTATAGTACTCTTTAAATACTGTTTGTTTCTTCTTGTAGGCTACATGGTCACACTTTCATGTTTATTTAAACAACGTTAAAACAATTCAAGTCGATTTAGTTTTAATATTTCAGTGATCGACATGCATGGTCACACAATGGATGGGTTTTGTTAATATTGCAATTTGCAGTATCATAATTTTTCATGTGAGCGATGTGCGGGTTTGAGTGGAGTTGAAAAAAGTGTGTAGTGGTGGAGCAGAGCGCAGCAACCGCTCAGTGAGCTAGGAGCGGGTTTTCCAAACGCTCATCCCCGCTCACATAGACTCTCTCCCCGGGCTGGCCTAGTTAGCGCAGAGGTATCTGTGCATCCCGGCAACGTCAGTCCCCAGAGCCAGTGTTTCGGCGGCTGAACTGACAGTCACAAGTTTGCGGTCGCGTCTGACCCCAGATCATGTCAATGCTTATATCTTTCTCAACAAAAATCAGCACACTGGTGAAGAAGTTGCATGTGAGTTACTAGTTATTTTTATGAGGCTTTGTTACGTAGCCTAATTTGTTATGTAGCCTAATTATTGTTAGGTAATCTCTCTCGCCTCCGTGCCTTGGATAGATTTAAGTTACATTTCGAAAAAACCTGCCAGATCTAATTAGACTATTATCATGTTTTTGGTTAAGTTATTGTTTAACATGATGTTTTAAATTTTTAAATTATTTTGGAACGAGGGTCTCTGTTTAAGAACGCCGGCTCGCAGCTGCATGTCCCGCAGCTTTAGAGCACCGCAGCGCATATATCTTCAGGTTTAGACTAACCGAACGTCCAGTTTAACTGCCACACATTGTTGTTCTTGTAATAAAGATCTCATCGAGGAAAAACTCACTGTATTTTAATATTTTCATTGGATTTTTTAATTTATAAAAAGTTAAATAAACAATGAATTTGAATATAAAAAAATTAATGATTAATCGATAGTCGATCGTTAATTCTCCCGACGATCGACGAAGACAGTTTCATCAAATGCCCATCCCTACTCTGGAGTGCATATTGTATCGTGACACGCATATCGTACCAGCCCTAACCTAAAACCCATTGTTCATGGCACTGATTGGACCTGGTTAAAACTTCAGCCCCAATCTCAGGCCATTCTCACAGCAAACATACTATTGTTTAAAGTGGGTAAACGGATTTCCGGTCTGTAGTAATAGCGTCAGCAATGGACGTTGTGATGGACGGTGGTAGCTGGTGAGTGCAGAATAATATCACCACAGCCCAGCAAATCCTCATGGTGTAGCAACTTTAAATACATCTCTGGAGTTTTCCTCAAGTCCTGGCTGAAGGATCCCCCTTTCCCACATATTCCATCCTGATTCTAAGATCCAAAGAGGAATTCTGGTAATTTAGAGAGTTCACTGAATTCTGCAGCCCGACCAGAGAGGCAAGTCAGGAACACACCAGAGTACATTCCAATGAAAAGTCGGGCCTGTAACAGTGAGATAGAAGCGAGCCCTAATCTGTCACCCCACCTCTCCCCCGACCTCCTGGCTCCAGGCTGTAACCGTGCCAGATAGGACTCTCCAGGCACAAAATCCCAACATCAAAGTGTCTACAATCCACACCAAAACCAGCGGTCTATGGATTACAGGCTTTAAACCTGCATTGTATCCCCCCCACATAAGGAATGAGAGATAATATAAAGAACACACGAAGACACCTGCCTATCCGCCATAAAACGCATTTTCACTTCACATCTTTCTGTTACTTTGTTCACCTATGGTTCATTATGGAAGGCTGGGTACTTTCAGTGACACACAGGTGTACACTTCGCTGCCTGGGCTAATCGAAAGCATAAATAGAATGGCCAACTCAAGTGCTGTTTCTAAAGGAGAGTGCGTGGATGGATGTCTTAATGGAAAACTGCACTCTCCATCACTGCCTCAAACAACATCTCTTCCTGAACAACTGAAAGACAGAGCATTGCATCTCAGAGCAGTGAACAGGTGTAAATTTGGTTGTTATTGGGTCGAACGCTGAAAACACAAGAGTCTGGATTCTATTGTGTTTAAAGTAACAGACTGAGAAAAACTAACACACCTGCACACACGCCAAGCCATGAGAACTGCTCTTACCCGGGGGTTCGTCGTGGCGAAACAGCTTGCTTTCAAAGACATCACAGATTAATTAACACCAACATTGATGCTGACACTGTGTGTGTTTAGGTTTACAAAGTCCACACAGGGAAGAAGAGACTATTTGTTGTTTAGTGTTTAGGGATCAACTTTCAACTGGGGTTTATGTTGGAATTGTGGTTGTTTTTAAGCTTTAGGCATTGAAGGTTAGTTTTTGAGTCTTACGTTTTTCGGTTAAATTTGGGAAAACAGGAAATGTTTTTTATTTTGGTCAGCACAAGAAAAGAAAAACAAAGTGAGTGTTTTGTAGATGCACAAGAAATTGCATTTGCAATTTTCACACATGAGTCCCATCTCCTTCTCTAACATTTTAAACCTCCACTGAGCTGTGTGTAAAGGACATTTCTATTGTTCACCCTGCTAGTCGCCTCTATGCTTTTGTCTGCTTCCAACACAACCAAGCCCCGCCCCCTGTCACTCAAGCAGCACAGTTCCTCCTATCTGTTACGATTCGCTAGGAGCAAGCTTGCTGTACCCTGGAGACTTGGCTATTCAAATCAGAACCATTATTAATCATCACTTGTGCCAGTTACAACATGTTAGTATTACAGTCAACCGCTTCATGATGAATTCTTCTTAGAATAATAAAAGAGTAGCATAATACAACAACAACACATCGGAGCAATATATACATATTAATCTAGGAATAAATGTTAAAAGTAGTATGTAGTACATGTTAGCGTTAGCACCAGGGTAATACAGTATCTACACAGGGATGTTAGCCTTGGCATCAGGGTAATACAGGATCTACACAGGGATGTTAGCGTTAGCATCAGGGTAATACAGAATCTACACAGGGATGTTAGCATTAGCATCAGGGAAATACAGTATATACACAGGGATGTTAGCATCAGAGCAATAGGGTAATACAGTATCTACACAGAGATGTTAGCGTTAGCATCAGGGTAATACAGTATCTACACAGGGATGTTAGCATTAGCATCAGGATAATACAGTATCTACACAGGGATATTAGCATTAGCATCAGGGAAATACAGTATCTACACAGGGATGTTAGCATCAGAGCAATAGGGTAATACAGTATCTACACAGGGATGTTAGCGTTAGCATCAGGGTAATACAGTATCTACACAGGGATGTTAGCATTAGCATCAGAATAATACAGTATCTACACAGGGATGTTAGCATTAGCATCAGGGTAATACAGTATCTACACAGAATGTTAGCATTAGCATCAGGGAAATACAGTATCTACACAGGGATGTTAGCATCAGAGCAATAGGGTAATACAGTATCTACACAGGGATGTTAGCGTTAGCATCAGGGTAATACAGTATCTACACAGGGATGTTAGCATTAGCATCAGAATAATACAGTATCTACACAGGGATGTTAGCATTAGCATCAGGATAATACAGTATCTACACAGGGATGTTAGCTTTAGCATCAGAGCAGCAGGGTAATACAGTATCTACACAGGGGAGGATGTGTCAGCAGTTCAACTATTGGGTAGTCGTGTGGCTTATGTATACAAATGGTGTACTGTTATAGAAAAGGCTTAATCTATATAGGCGATGTACCTTTGCTCTGGGGTGGTGTGGCGGTGCGATCCCGGAGGATGTTGATCTGGTGCACAGCTCCGTAGGGCTCGAAAAGCTCCTTGAGCTCCGTTTCCGTCCAGGAGCGTGGGATCTGGCCCACGAACATCTTGATGGAGTCATGGTCTGGAGCATCCAGGTTCTCCATAGAACCGTTCATCTTGTTGCCGTTGCTTCCGTTGCTGCGGAGACCAGAGAATGATCAGTAAACTTCAGGACCTGAAATGTAATTTGTGGCCGTCCAGGCCTTGTCTGATGCAAATCTTTAGTGGCATTACAGTGTTGTTTACCAGTTCTATATTTTTAGAGAATGCAACATTAAGCAGACTGGCTGATTCAACCGCCATTTTGAAATGACAATCCTCGATCCTCTACGAAAGTATAAAAACAAACTGTGATTATTCGAAACACCTAATCTATTCTTTAAACCATATGATCACTATCTGCCTGGTTGTGGGAGATGTGGGCAGGTATAGGCGCACACACACACGCACACACCTACACGCACACACCTACACGCACACACCTACACGCACACACATAGCGTATCAACTACATGACATTTAAACCACTTCTCACAAGGTTATGGTCAGGCTTAAAAAAAGAATAGGGAAGCACCTCTATATTGGCACATCACTGCTCATGTATGAGGCCGCTCCCTTTTTGCATGAATAAAGTAAAAAAATTAACCTCAACAACATAACATTGTTAACTTTAGTCCAAATAGCCGCAGACAAACAGTGAAAAACTTGAGGAAGAACATTAGCTTGTGTTTGATGTGATCTCCATATAGGCCGAAAATTAGCGGAGAGCATTAGCGACTGGCCAATTCCAGCCAATCGGTGCATCCGTAAGAGGCCGGACACTCCACACAACAGCCTGCCTTTGACAGACCCATCGGGACAGATGGGAGCCGTGCTTCCAGATCCTTCTCCCTGGGGATCGGACGGTTCACATTCTGGTACATCTGATTGAATTAACAAACTAATTAAATCAGGTGTGCCAGTTTAGGGCTACAACAACCAATCTGTGAAACGTCTGGTGGTACTGAAAGACAGGGTTCAGGAAGAGGTGGCAAAGCGTACATCCCACGGTGCTAGCTGAGGTTGGGGCATGACTCTGGTTCCACATTTATTTGGCAGGGAGGACGGTTTGGGAAGCCCCCAGCTGTGTGCAGTTTAGGGCCGGGCTTAACCATGGCGGAGTCAAACACGTTTAACCCAAACCCTTTCCATTTCCTAACTCTAACCCTTACAACATGTGCTGGTACCACCTTGTATCATATTTCTTCAAAACAAATTACGCTTGTATTTAACGTATTCCTTGCACAAAGGTATGTTTGTATTTAGTGTGACTAAAAACCTCATATGGGCCAATAGAAATAAAATAAATAACTATGGGCAAGGTCAAACATGGATGGAGTAAAACGTTTGACTACACCCACATTCAGACAGCCCCAAACTATACACTGCAGTTAGGGGTACTTGGAATGGTTCAGAAACGTAGCTGGCAGGGTTGGGGGAGTAGGTGAACCCTGACCCCAGGCTCTGTTTCTGCCGGCCGGCCGGGTGGAGGCATCAGCCGTTGCTCTGGTCCTAAAGTCTCTGAGGTAACGCCATGACAGAATGACCCAGACACACTGGACAATGCCAGACGATCACAGGAGTGTGCACGTGCGTGTGCACACAGCAAGGCATTGACCCAACCGACTCCTGGTGTGATGGCCAGCTGGCAAACACACACAGTTAGGGATCCATCCTAATGGAACTGCACCTTGGGAGTTTGGGAGACTGCGCTAAGGAGAAGAACAAATAAAGAAAATATTTAAGAATATTATAAAAAGAATACGGACCTTTGGACACGAGCCATCAATCTCTTACACATGGAGCCCAAACGCTCAGCCGAGACGCCCAGGGATGACCTAAACGACATTTTGACTGACAAGTCCCCCAACCACTCTTGTCCCCTGCAAATCCCACTTCAAAAAGGCCTCAATCCAACAGGGAAATCGACTCTTCTCTCAGGGTAAGTGAAAAAATAGTGACTCACAGTCCAACTGACGATGATACAAAAAGACTGGTTCTTAAAGGGACAGTAGCGGCTAGAAAAGGCAAATCCAGCTGACTGAAATAACCAAAAGCAACCTCAGTGGCTCAGCAGCCCCACAACTGGACCTCCACAGAATCCTCCTAGCAGCAGCAGTGCCTCCACACGTCTGGAGGGGAATTCAGTCAGCACATCTTGAAAAACAGCAGACGACATGGAAGGGAATATGGAGATTAATTATGGAACTTATCAAGCTACAAGACGTCCATTTGTATATCCTCAACACCGGTCAAATGTTAGCAGGCGCACTGAAGCCCTGCAGAAGGCTCTGGCTTGGCGATGGAACAGGGAGTAACCTGCCCACTTCCACCAAAATCCCATAGAAATACAACTCTCAGAATGGATCAGCCCTACTCAAGCAGACTTAGGCTAAGTTCTTTATTCGTTCTAGAAGTTGTAGTTCTACACCATCTCGGTGCCTATCACAGCAGTGAGGGAAAACAATGGCAGACTGTTCCGTTGCTGGAGAGGACACTATTCACTGATAGACCCCCCCCGCTCTACCAGAACAATGGGCCTGTAGCGAGTAAGAGGAACGCTTTGTAACCCTCCTATCCAGAGATACATCCAACTAAACCAGAACCAAGGCATTGTGCTTCGTGAAACCATCTAGGCGCACGCAGCCTCCTACTGACGCCATTTTGCTGAGTGCCCCGACTTCCTTCTTTCACTTACAAATACAACGAAAGCCTCAGCTTGATTTTTCTGACAACTCACTTGTGTTCTGCACAGTAACTTTCTTTCCACCTCAAGACGCAGACCAATTTGCTCGCCATGTCACATATTACACCATTCACTTAACACAATGTGACGTGAACTGCTGGTGCGTCATTATCCCAATGGAGCATTACCGCTTCCATAGCACCATGTTAAAGTAATTCACCAAGCCACCTTGCCAGAAGCTCACTCCAATTCAAATAACCTGCTCCTTTTGCCATGTTAAGGAAGGCCTCTCATGCAGAAACATCAACAATCACTTCAGGCTTCTTTCTCTCTAGATCAAAGGATTTAGAGAATACTCAACAATTTAAATGAAACCAACCCCATCTGTACTCATTGTGACTTGACAGGTTTTTCTTAAATGTGTCAGTAAGTGCTTCCCAAGATAAAAACCGACGGTGAGTCGGGGCGGTCGTGTCCCTCTCCCTACGATATGGCAGATGCCATGGCCCCAAGACGCCCTGGAGCAGCTGACAGGCCCTGGAAGGCGCTGGACACAGAGCTGCTCTGACATTAGCATACCTGCTGTGGCTCTACCCATAAAAAACATGATTTACAGGGACCATATGCCTGGACTGGCCATTTGCTGTAGCCCAGCCACAGAACGCAGCAGGCCACAGAAAATCTGCTCCTTCCAAGTGGCTTCTCTTAAAGACCTTAGGCAGTACGTCAACACCACACACAAGCAATACGCTGTAACATAATGTCAGCCATTTCTCAAACGTTAAGAGTAAGTGTGATAAGGTTGTACTGATACCAACTTTTTGGCTTCGATACTGATACTTGCTTTGGTACCTCAGTATAGATAGCACTGCAAAAACACTGATAACCAATGTCTAAAAATACATTTTTCTTAACATTTATTAAGGAAGTATCTGAGTACTAAAATCTGTATGTAATACATCCTGTTTTTATGGTGTTATATTTTTTACTAAGCCTATTATATTCTATAGTGCCCCTATTCAGTGTAATCTAAACACCTAGACTGTCAATGTCCCAGGGACTGTTTGGGATATCGTAGCATAATACGGTGTTCTGTGTTGTTTGGTTAATGTTGTGTATTTATAGTTTAACGCGTCACCTTCTGGGCACTCAGTTAAATAGCCAGTTACTCTGGGTATTTCATCATTAGGCATGGGAGTAGTTGATTAGGTAATGATCCTCACCGGGTGGTAATTAGTAATCAGGGTGGCTATATAGATTCAGTGTTCCAGAAGGTCGGCGGCGCGTTATTGGGAGGTCTACCTTCTGTTTTGTGTTGGTTTGATAAACGTGAGGAGCCCTGTGCTATTATTTGTTTTATAGAGCTGATGGACATTGAAAGTAAGCTTTTCTGGATTGTGCCTTCACCACTAAGTGTCGTATGGAAAGTATACTGTATTGTGAGCCAGGCGTACACTGGTCAAAGTAGTTGTAAAATAGATGTGTCGAGGGGTTTAGTATTGTCCCTGTTTGTAGGCCTGTTGCAATACTGCAATTAATCAATTTATCGCATGATGAATTAAAATGAGCTCAATAATACTTCCGGCCGTGATAATTTCCATTTGCATGCTTGTGTTTTCCTCGTCTCTCTCTACCAAAAAGAGACTGGATGACCACTTCGATGCAGTGACCCCTGTCGGTTCCTTAGCATAACGAGGAGTGAACCCTTGTTTCAGTCACTTGTCAGCCGCATGGTCTCTGTGTGGGGAGGCGGCACTCCTGGCGTACTAAAGTGCAGCAAAAGAGCCGCATGAGGAGTATAGCCAGAGAAAACGCTAGTTGAGAGTTGGAGGAATAAAAACAAAAGATAGAATTGGTTACAAAGCCAAACGCGACAGCTGCAGTGTGGGAGCGCCTCGGATTCAAACCGAATGACCGTGGTGAACCACTTAACCTGAGCGAGCCGCTATGTCGCATTTGTTGTAAAACAGTAGCAACTAAGCGCGGCAACACATAAAACATGCATATGCACCTAAAAACATTCATCCGGCGCAGTTTTCCCATCTGACAGTTCGAGTGTTAAATATTCTTTAGAAATATAAGTTTTATTCATGAAAAGGTGTACATGCATTATACCATTATCATTATATTACATGAAAATATTCCCCTATTGTTAGTCTTGTAAGCAAAGTACTTCCACGTTTTACCATGAGCAACTTTTTCACACTGCTGAGGGTTTCGCTCTCCCACACTTCAAAAACAGACAGACAAGATCACAAGTCACAGCATTGGGAGTCTGCATGGTGTAGTGTGCGAAGTCGCTGCATTTCAGGACAGCCTACATCACAATGGTCATGGGTTTGAGCCTGACCATGGGGTCTCTGACTATCCCCGGGCCTCCTGCTAGAGGCAGCGCAAATTAACAGTGCTGCCCGGGATTTGGGTTAGATAAATCAAGTTATCTATCCTGCCACGTCGCTCTCCAGTGATTCCTTGTGTCCAGATCGGGCACCTGTAAATTCAACCGAGGAAGCATAGTCGCGTATATCGCTCTGCACATGATCGGTCTAAAGGCTTCCGTGTTGGGTGAACAGTGCGAAAAGCAATTTGAAATACTACTTTTTAGTACCAGTTTATCAAACAACCCTAGAGTGTGTGTGAATTTTCCTACAACGTCATCACCTACGCATGTCAGATCAGCCTGTGTTTACATTTTGAAAAATGATGGTTCTGACTAAACAATGATGTGGTTGGGCATGATGCAATAAATATGGTGAAACTACTTTTTGTAATAGGAGATGAACCAATAGGATTGGCTGATATTTCTTAAAAAAACACAGGATCTCCCCTTCCAGTGGTTTTGGGAGGAGCAAATTGATGTAAATCACAAGCCAGTCTTCATCTTTAACTAAATTTTTATCCCTGTGAGTTAGTATGAGTGCTGGTCTGCAGCTATAGGGATTTACATTACAACATTGAAAACAATGTTTTATATACATTCATCTTGACTTTCGCCTCAGGAGTCCGTCACATCGAAATCGTGAAGCGCTGTGCAGACTGATAGGTGCATCCATATTAAATATACAACTGACGATATCACCATTTTTTTGTGCTAGATAGCTGTATCAAAACTCCAATATTTTATTCATTGCTTGTTCTGCATTTCTTTTTAAATCAAACTGCTACCTCAAACCCAGACGTACTCCACACAACCATTGCCTTTTTTTAAAATACCCCAATCTGGATAAAACTAACCCTAGTCTTAGAACAAAGCTGACCTTTGAGTCAGTGACTTGATCGTACTAGCGCTTGCCTTATTCCAGGACGAAAGGACCTTAAAACCCTAATAAAATGAAAGGTGTGCTCCAGACTGCCCAAGGTCTTGCATTAATGTAAATTTAAGTAACAGCACCTCATTGGAGATTAAATGATTAGGCAATAAGTTGAACGAATTTGCCTGACAGTACAGTCTAAAATGTGTACATTTGGGCCTGGGCACTTAAGGGTTATGGGAAAAGTTCATGGTGAGACAGTGGTTAGTCTGTAGTAGAGTCGATTTATTGTGGATAAAAAGTCCCAGTTTACATCATGGAGAATTGGATGTTTAACATTTCTGAGAAAAGAGGAAGGGCAGTCAAGCAAAACAGCTGTTTTAGGGTAATACCCTGAACATTGATAAGTTTATTTCTGTAAGAAAACCATGCAGAGTGATCTAATTTATAACCTTTTGTCAAGGGGTGAAATGTACTTTTGAGCCAGACCCTGAGAAAGAATGGGTTGTGTCTGATGAGATCAGCTTGAACATAAAAAGCCACAAAATTCACTAATCTGCCACATAATTACAACAGTATGTATGAAGAAAACTAGTTTCCCTCCCTTTTATCCCCCACAATTATGTTCACAAAATGCTTTGTTTAGTTGTATTTTTCCATGGAATCTTTTTCGGGATTTCTTTACTCTGAATAAAATACAATGGCCATCAATTTTATTAACAATGTAGTCATATAAGAATTATTTTTTTCTTCTGTTTTTTGTGCTTTTTTTGAGGAATCTGGCTCTTTTACTGGGCTTCTAGTAACAGAGAAATGTGTGCTCTTTGGAAAATGTACCCTACTGCTGTTGATATTTCTAACAAATCAATTGCACACAGGGAACATCAGTAGATACTATCAGTTGATAATCACACGCTTCCACCAGACACTGCAAAATACTGAAAATCAATATTCCAGACATCGTTGCTTCTTAGCCAATAGTGGCAAAACTGGTGTCAATAACATGTTGATGAGATCATACCTGGTGGCCTGCCGTGTCTTACGTCAAATTTAAGGAATTGTGGGTGAGCGTGAAGAAGGCCTACTGCACGTACTTCCGAGCTACATTATACTACCAAAGCTGGGAATGTGTCAATGAAATGCATGCATTGATAAAAGATGAGGTGTCAATACAAAAATGCCTATGAATGCTGGGTAGTGAAATGGGTCACCTATACATACACTGGTACTTCTGACAGAAAGAACAACCTTTGTATGAAACAGCATTGCAGCTGTTGTTCCGCACATCTGCACTCAGCTGTCTGAAAGTTTAAAATGTACACATTTGTTGGATAAGCAGAAATGTTAATTGTCACACTGCCAAGACAACAGAAATCACATAATAAAAAGGTAACATATTTCATGTAACATAACCACAAAATGCATTAGTGAGGTTTTGATGTTCAGCTTTTCAGATTACTTTTAGATGTTCCTGCACTATGTGCTTATTCACTTAAGGAAGCCACCACACAACATCTATAGCTAGTAATTTCCAAATTATCCCATTCCTAGACACAAACATTACAGACTACACCAGTTGCAAAGTGATGCAAATAACTCACCACCATTTACAGTTGACAAATAATTGACAGGCACAAAGAAATGCAAGTGTAAGTGCTGTGGTTGACTTCCTCCTGTGAGAGCACTTTAAGCAATGGTCGTATCTTTGCGCCTCTTAGAATGCATGTCCCTACTCCGCGGGCACAGAGGGAGGCGGGGTTAAAGGTCAGCCAATCACACAGTAGCTGACAGAAAACCAGGGACATGAGCTTCCATATGCTTTATTTTAGGTGAAAGGGACTGTTCTGTTCACCATCTAGAACCACAGGCCCAGTGGATGAATGACAAGCCACCCAGAACGAGATGTAGCGTAGTGTCAGAGCACAGCAGCTTATAGACCAGTCAGGCTGGATCAGAGCTAGAGAAGACCAGCTCCTCAAACAACACACCAAGACCATCAAATAGCAACAGGCGCCTGACAACCATCCCCAAAGAGACAGCAGTGGTTGATTTCTCTGGTGAGACGTCTGCAAGCATCTCAAAATTGTTTGTGTGTGTGTGTGTGTGTGTGTGTGTGTGTGTGTGTGTGTGTGTGTGTGTGTGTGTTGTAACACCTCAGAGCGGAAAACCACCCTGAGGGCAATGAACAAAACTAGCTCCAATCAGCAATACAACCTGATGTTTCACCTATTTCCATACCAGGTAGTGGTTAGCATCGAATTACACAGGAAAGACAGGGCGCAACTCGAGTCAATCAATTCAAAAGGCCGGCCACACACACACACACACACACACACGATTTCCATGTCGTCCTGCAAGCTACCGGAGGACCAAGGGGGCAAGCCTGTAACCATTTCACCAGAGCTCTGATCAGGGTGTTTGCATGTTTTCCTCCCAGCTTTAACTCTTCATTCTTCCCCAACACTGTCTCGTGCTCAAAGCCACATGACCCGATGAAGACAGACATTACAATCAGCCTGAAAACACGGTCTCCCGTTAACCAGCGGCAACCAGGGTCCTATGACAAGACCCACCACATTAGCTCCAAAATCCCGTAACTGTCTATGGAGATTGGTGATTAAGGATGAGGAAGTATCTTACGGATGAGGAGGGAGCTGATGGATGATGGCAAATTAAAGGGCAGCCATGGGTGAGCGGATGAATAAGTCAATGTTCCCTGATGAAGTATATTTAACTGAAGCAGGTGGTGAATAAATGACAGAAATAACAACGAAATGGTTCAGGTGACTGAAGGTGGAGCCACGCAGAGGCTAAAGATAATCAGCTGTGGACTGGGCACAGCCACAACTCATCCAGCCAGGGCTGAGATGCAAATATAGCATCAGGTGATGGAGAGGTATTGGTAGGAACAGAAAGGCAGAAGGGTCACATCCAACGATTAGTTCATCAGCAATCTGTTAAAGCAACAAACCCAGGAAAAGGAGTTTCGTACTTGGACTTAAAAAAAAGATGTGTAAACGAAGAAACGTCTACTAAACGACCTATAACATTCTGCAACTATTCTAGCTACCTCATGGAATTTGTGTCTAGTTGTTATTTTTGTTAACATAGCGTCCCTCTGGCGTGTCTTAAAATTGTCATGCTCTTCTTAGACCTCTGGTTAAGTAGGAAAGGTTAACTGGCCAACGTGTAACCCTCTTGTCTTCCCAAGCCTCCTGAATGCTCCTGGTCATGATGTTTTGTTCTTTTCAGTCTATAGGGTTACTTCAGTACATTTATCCAGGCTGGCAGGACAACTCTGCTGTTCGAATTTGTAGAACAGCCTAGCATTGAATCAACCAATAGGAAACTCTTGCTGTTGTAATGAGATTTCCATTACGTGGCCCAATCATGAGCGGGTCTGACCCCAGACGACTGATTCTATTGAACTGGACAGACACCAGCAACCGAAGTGATCCCATGTGTTGTGTAGCAACAGTTACCTGGGTGACCATGTGCTGCCATGGCAATATTAAACATTTAAATAGCAAAAACATGTGCATCAAATTCTTTAGGGACATTTCATTCTCTACAATAGTATATTCTACATACCATCACTATAGCTCAATCAATCCCACAAGAATGGATTGTCTCAACGGGTTTAATTTCCACAAACTAAAATTGAAGGCCAAAAAATATACATAATGTAAATTGATATTAGTTTGTCCCTGTGCTTTGTGGCATATTAAGCCAACCAGATATTAGCCAGTCAAGCAGAAGTGCTGTATATCGATAAACAAAAAGGGATCCCTCAGTGCCAATTAAAAAAAACACCCTGGTAAATGCATCTGTTCTTAGCAAAATAAACACACCACAAGGCCGTTTGAGCGTGAAGGTTGACAATAACAGAACATTTTTGATAGAACCTCAAACCACACAAACACAGCTTGAAGGACACTCTGGACTTTGGAGGGAGTGAGAAAGTGCATGGTGAATGGCTGAGTAGTTTGTCTCAAACCACACCGCAAAAAAGTGGGGAGGTGTGTGTGTGTGTGTGTGTGTGTGTGTGTGTGTGTGTGTGTGTGTGTAAGAGAGAGAGAGAAAGTGAGTGAGACAGAATATGTAGGTACAGCCTTTTGTTGCAACTTCTACGCAAACCCAACCTCGGCCTTTGAGAAGATACCGGAACATTGGGCGAAGACAGACGTAGCAAAGGCCTGCTACTGGGTTATGGCGTCAAACCACACTAGTAGATCGGTCCAGACTTTCGATCTTACTTTAAATTATCTGCATGGTTTCAAGAAGTGGCCAGCTCTCTCACAGGCTCTGCGTAAGATAAAGGTCAAACATAAAAGCAAATAAACAAATGCAACAGGTATCAGATATTGCCAGAGAAACACAGACGTATAAAAACATACCTACAGTGCAATAAAGGCATGAACATGAGCTGTGACGTTAGATAGCACGGCTACTGTATCCCTTTCAATAATTAACTTTACTTCAAACAGCTTGTTGACAAGTGTCTTATTCTTTAATCGGACTTCTTAATGAGGCAGTGTACAGGAATTGTATTTCTATTCTTTGCCTGAAATTGCAGTACTGACATCCGTCTGTAGGCACAGTCGAAAGTGTTTCGAAGCCAGAACCCTGGAATCTTCGTCTGGAGAATGGCAGATTTCCGTAATAAGCATAGATCCAGGGTGCCATTCCACACCAACAGCACAGCTGACAAGCCAGAACAGCCGGCCCCCTCCCCAACATCTGTCTGCAACCCCTCACAAATGCACACAGGTTACACAGAAATGCCAGCAGATAGCCCTATGGGCAATCGGCAGGAGACCACACTTGAGCCAGATCGACAGATATCTCAGTCAGCGTCCACAACAAATAAATCACAGCATGGTCACACGCATCTTTGATAACATCACATGGGGGTCCGACTCACCCCATTTACCTACATTTCACTACATTCTACAAGAGCTATATTATCGTCCAATATGTCTAAAAATTTCTTAGCGTCATTGGCCCAATGTGGAAGTTTACACTGATGTGAAGACCAATAAACTAACATTGTCACATTTGTTTAGACGCATTAAAAAACCTCTATGGGTCATGTGGCTACTACATTATTTGTAAAAGAACAATTCAACTTGTCACCTCAGAGGCTCTTTTTAAGTATTTCAGGGGTGGGCAATATGGCCGGTGGTAGAAATATGTGACACGATGTATTTGGGGCATGAGCATGGATTTTGGCGTTAGAGTAAAGCAATTCATTATTCTATGTTTAGGTATTTTGGTAAAAGTTATATGGTATAGAATCTTGGTTTCTGTTTTATATATCCTAGTTTGTATTTATGCGGAAAAATAAAAATATGGTTTTTGGCAAAAAAAAGAAAATGATCGGTTACCTGCAACATTTTCATACCGGTGCCTCCCTAACCAAAGCGCATAAGGTAAATATAGTGCAGGATGAAGGCAGTAAGTTGCAATTTGGGACGTCATTGTTCGAAGCCAGAGGACCACACTTAAGGCCAGATATTCACCATCAAATAATCACTCACAGAACACACCTTCGTTTGGGATCCTGTCACCTGAAATGTCCAAATCCAAACGACTGTTTCTTTTAGCATTCTTTACCGCTGTCTTAGACCCCAGGCAGCCTTTCCACCAACAACAACTCAATTACCAGACAGCCTTGATTACATTTACACTTAATCATCCCGTTGATAAGGTCATACCTTTACCAGCATGTTCACAGTCTGTGCGTTTGTGTGCGAGCACAGAGGTCTGAGATACTATCATGTTGATCTCAGCTGAGAGGCATGGTGAATTGGGGATCAAAGTAATATCATGCATTAATCCATCATCCGGCTACAACTGTGAGTTGAGCAGGTCATACAGGTGAGTCCCACTCAGAATTTACTCCGTGAATGAGGTCAAACCGACTCTTGACGTTTACTGTGTGACTCTGAATTACATTTGATATTGCTTTTAAGAAAATTGATTTAATTAACTTAAGAATTCCAACTTAAATTCTCATTTGATTCAAATATGAGAAAGATCGAGTAGGAAATAAGTTACGTAAACAGAGCCCCTGTCACCTATTTTAAAGTAAACGATCCGTTGGTCCAAATATACTAATTATAATCTGGATGTAATGTGAGGAAATCTTTAGATGTATGAATAACTGGTAGTTGTTTCGGGAACTTTGCAAAATGACCAAGCCCATTTTTACTACAGTAGTACTTCTAGTAGGGGGATTTCAGAGTGACCAACGTAGGCAATGTAGCTCTATACCCTATCTATGGCTGTAAGTTTAAATCCACTCATGGTAAGCCGAATTAGCCTCGGGGCATTTCTAAAACAACATTTCTTTGTGTTGACTGACTTCCGTAACTAGCTAACGATCTATACGGCGGTCACAAGATGTCCATTAAATTGCTCAATAATGTACCACGTGTGTTCTGCAAGCTACCCTACACGAGCCTCCATTACGGGAAATCGATTTGCAAACGGGGAAACTACGGCTCCTTACAGAGAAACACCGTGAATGCATGACACGTTTCTTACGGAAACGAGACCCTCGTGTAACACAACATCGAAACTGTCCTATACATATTGTTAGACAAGAAAATGGCATGTTTGCAATAGTAATGCTCGCTTTTATCGAGCCATTTTATATCCATGACCTACCCGACGTAGCGAACAGAAGACTCCGTTGCTGCTCTGCTTCTCTTTCCGCTCAAAGTGGCATCAACAACACAAAAGGGCGTCTGCCGCGTGTGTGCACGTTTGTCTCCCGTTCTCAGCAAACACACCGGAAAACAAACACACAATACCCCCCAGTTTGTAGCTTTAATGCAACTTTAGAATGACGAAGAGCTGCGATCCTGTCTGGAACGTGTTAACTCCGGAAGCACATGTCACCAGCATTTCCTTAGCCGAGAAGTAGACCCTTGTAGCTAGCTGGTTAGCTACTCTAAACTTGTCGTCGTATTCGATCGTTAAATGCACGATGGAATGAGCCCAACTTTACATGCACGCGCTTAGCAAATATTTACTTACATTTAATTAAAACAGGTTACTAAAAAAACATGTCAGTTATGCGACGATAACGTATACTAACAAGCAGGTACTTACATTGTATCTTCCGATCCCATCATCAACCGGCTTTCTACCATCCTATCCGGAAGATAATCTAAACCGCTGTAAGTGGAAGTCATGTTCACACGCTGTACAGACAGACAGACAGACAGTACAACACGCAGTAGGCAACAATGAACGCGATGGCGAAACGCTTCGAGAATCTCTTCCTGCGCGACCGCAAGACAGAGCGGAACAGGTGCAGGGAGGGGGGCTTCTACTGAAAGCAGCACACGAATATTATAATCATCAAGGGGTTGAAATTCGACTTCTGCATCCCCCAATTTCTTCTATTGCCAGTTGAGATAAACGGCTGGCGAGTAGCAAGCAATTGTGTAGACTGCAGCGATAGCGAGAGGTGTGGCTTCTCCCATTGAATGTTGAGGCATGCTGATCCAGGTATCTCGCTTTGAACTTCGGCAGAATCTGTGGTTCAAATGAATCTGTAAGTATGATTGTGGTAGGCTACATTTGACAAATGTCTTAGTACTCGAAAAAACCGTGGTTCAGGGTGATCTAATGCCATGAGAATATATGAGGAAAGTTAAGTCTCGACGTCCGCTGGGCTGGCTATAGGCAGACAAAAATACTTCAGAGATTAATGTTTTATGAGAGGTAAGAGAATTACATGCTAGAACACCCCCCCCCCCC
>JACXGM010006871.1:5987-31952 GCA_016801145.1 Umbra pygmaea | reverse complement strand
GTGTGTGTGTGTGTGTGTGTGTGTGTGTGTGTGTGTGTGTGTGTGTGTGCATGTGTGTGTGTGGGGGTGCTAATGAGGGCTGCAGTAAAGCCCTGCCACAGCCCCTATTATTAGATTATCTGAACAAGCCTCACATTGCTTGCATCAACTGGGCTTTGTTGCTGCGGCAACTGTCTCCTGTGGCCCTGGCCAGGGTATAAAGAGGGTATTGATAATCTATAATGGTGTGCAGACGGAGGAAGAAGAACAATTCTAAATGCTCTCTCCACAATTCTTGCACTGGACCATGTGTGTGAATTCATATAATAAATGGAAATATGCAATATTAGGGTGAATGGATGCTGTGTGCATGTCACTAAGGTCAGCATTTATATTTATTGCTGAACTATCTGGTAAACAGTACATTTTACACATTGTCTGCTTCTTTGTTTATACTCAAGCTAAAAACAGTCTGTAGATGCATATCTACGTAGCATAAGATGATCTAAACATAATTCTCACCTCAACCTTGAGAAGGAACATAGTGTTACACTTTGTTAGACAGTAAAAATTCCTGTGTAGATGCTCTACGGGTATTCATAATATATTGAACTTAAAAAAATTCAATTTTGAATGCTTGCTGCTTGCTAAATTTAAGTAGGTTTAGAATTAGGATTAAAATAAATGTTAAGGAAAGGGTTTAAGGTTAGGGATAGGATAAGGTTTAAGGCTACATTTTGTAAATAGAAAAGTGAAATGTCATTGATATTCTCGAGATATTCTGTCTATCCAAATAAAGTGCTTAAGGACATAGATCTGTAGAAACATAAAAAACTCTTAGCAAACTGGTGTCTTTCTCCCTCTTTCTCCAGACGGCACACCCAAGATTATGTCCTCCTTCAGCGAGAAAGTCTTTGGAACCAATGAGTTTGTTTCACTGTTCTGCACGGTCAAAGGCACACCAGAACCCAGAGTAACATGGACGCTGGACGACGAGCCTGTCGTCAGAACCCCCCGCCACCGCATTGGCCAATACATCAACCAAGAAGGCCACGTGGTCAGCCATCTAAACATCAGCCAGACCACAGGCCCGGACGGGGGCGTCTACCGCTGCATCTGCAACAATTCGGCCGGGGCAGTCTCCTACCAGGCGCGAATAAACGTAAGAGGTGCTTGTCAGATCAGCTCCTCCAAAACAATAACATTTTACACATGTTTATGAATTCATATACTGTTGTTGTTGTTGCCATTTTCTTTTCTGTTATTCGAGGGCCATATATTTTTTTAGAAAAGCTAACATGCCTAAATCCCAGGTTTTGGATCACATAAAAACTGTAAACAGTTACATTACCATTGAAAATAATGGTGGCAATAAACTAGATGATTGTTTCGTGGATTACTTTTAAACTCAGAATGTTCATATAACTCAAATTCAGCATGAAGCCATTGTATTTTCTCAACGACTTTCAAATAAGCATTGAAAAAATGTTAAGTGTGTTCCACCTTAAATAGTCTAACCAATTCAGATAACTAAGGTAAAAACAAATGCTTCAGTCAGACGAATCAGATAGATCCCAAAATGTAGTTACTATTTACAATTTAGAATAGGTAATTAGTGAGTATTAATTTTTTATGAGTTGGGTTATACAAAGAATGAAACCCCCTAAAATATATAATTGTTGACTCTCCCCAAGCAAAAAATATTTTCATATCACCCTACCTGAACATTTGAAAAAATAAGCATGACCCCTCATCCAAAGCCTCAGCCGTAGGAAGATGTTTCAATCAGAGGGTGCCGATTACCGCTAAGTAGGGGAAGGCAGTGCTTGAAGTGGAAAAAAATAGGTGCCAGTTCTCCCCTTATTTCCTGGCATTGGAATCAACTAGTATCAAAAAACCATTAAGTATCACATTGACATTTTTACATTGTATAAATGATACTATGAGATATTGCTTTTGTTCATGATATTTTGTGTTTATTTTGTAAATGGGTAGGGGGACATTGAAAGAAAATAAGAAAGCAGTTATCTGTGCAGGTGGCCATGAACCCAAGTGATTTTAAGCAGGCCTGCAAAATCTTATATTCAGAAAAACACAATTCCAGTCAAAATAATGAATTGTAAAAATACTGAAGCCAACTATTGCTTTTATGCACCTCCACTCTGTAGCAGGGGTCCTACCTGGCTGATGTTTGATCCATTGGAGGACCAAATAAATAGTCATAAATAGTCATGTGTCACTAGCAAATAATAATATTAATTCATAATAGTAATAATCTAACATACTTGTCAGACAACAGAAATCTAATACATTAACGGTCATATCATTACTAATAACAATAGGCCTAAACATGATATTTAGGTGACAGCCATTACCTAAAAAGTGGTTTGTTTGGCTTTGGCTAAAGGAAAGTTAATTGATTGTGTCTTGTCTAGTTAAAGAGTAGAGACTACCAGTGTGCTGATTCAATGGGATGGAGTTGACAGAATCTGTGTAAAAGCAGTAATCTCATTCCCAGACACTTCTCAATCCTCTCTCACTTTGTCTCAGCTACAGGTTGGCCAGTTAATTATTTTTATCAGTAAAACAATTGCTCTCTTGAAGTCTTCCAATGTACATTGTGCATTTCCAGTACATGCTTAATTCATGCATATCCCCACCATCTTACACACAGCTGAGCTGCACTTAAAATGTGAGTACAATTTTAGCAATAGTAAGCTTATTGATACAACGTACACTCACCTAAAGGATTATTAGGAACACCCGGTCAATTTCTCTACAATTATCTACTCAACCAATCACATGGCAGTAGCTTCAATGCATGTAGGGGTGTGGTCCTGGTCAAGACAATCTCCTGAACTCCAAACTGAATGTCAGAATAGGAAAGAAAGGTGATTTAAGCAATTTCGAGCGTGGCATGGTTGTTGGTGATAGACGGGCCAGTCTGAGTATTTCACAATCTGCTCAGTTACTGGGATTTTCACGCGCAACCATTTCTAGGGTTTACAAAGAATGGTGTGAAAAGGGAAAAACATCCAGTATGCGGCAGTCCTGTGGGCGAAAATGCCTTGTTGATGCTAGAGGTCAGAAGAGAATGGGCCAACTGCTTCAAGCTGATAGATGAGCAACTTTGATTGAAATAACCACTCGTTACAACCGACATATGCAGCAAAGCATTTGTGAAGCCACAACACGCACAACCTTGAGGCGGATGGGCTACAACATCAGAAGACCCCACCGGGTACCACTCATCTCCACTACAAATAGAAATAAATAGGCTACAATTTGCCAGAGGTCAACAAAATTGGACAGTTGAAGACTGGAAAAATGTTGCCTGATCTGATGAGTCTCGATTTCTGTTAAGACATTCAGATGGTAGAGTAAGAATTTGGCGTAAACAGAATGAGAACATGGATCCATCATGCCTTGTTACCACTGTGTAGGCTGGTGGTGGTGGTGTAATGGTGTGGGGGATGTTTTCTTGGCACACTTTAGGCCCCTTAGTGCCAATTGGGCATTGTTTAAATGCCACGGCCTACCTGAGCATTGTTTCTGACCATGTCCATCCCTTTGCACCATGTCACAAAGCTCAAATCATTTCAAATTGGATCCTTGAACATGACAAGGAGTTCACTGTACTAAAATGGCTCCCACAGTCACCAGATCTCATCCCAATAGTGCAGGCACATCACTTCTATGATCCAGTATACTGCTCAGTACTAGTACATGAGTCGTTTATTTCGTTCGTTTTCGCGCAGGCACATTACTTCTATGATCCAGTATACTGCTCGGTACTAGTACCTGAATCGTTCTTTTTGGCGCAGGCACATTACTCTATTACGATTTTGTTCTTGGATTTGCACATGCTTGTTCATCACTGTAGACTAAGAGACTGAAGACTCAAAGAATTGTACCACTTAACTAGTCCGACCAAATGTTACTAATTTGACAAATGCACCTTTATCACAACTTACATATGGACCTTTTGATTCTAGTAAATGATTATATACAAAATAAATATTTTAAGCTTTATGTTTATTGTTATTCTTACGAAGTCATATTATGCTGGATATTTGAAATAATGGGTTTACTACATGCGTATCGTATAACTGCTTGGCCACTGAACATCTTCGTTATAATGAATTGAATAACCTAACATTACATTTTGCCTATGCGCGCTGCCTCAAATTAACAAACATTTGAATAATAATACTCCAGCCTGCGGGATGGAAGTGAACACACACTGAAAGCTACATTTATTTTATTGCCTCTGTAAAACTTTCTACCAGACGTCGTATGAGATTAGTTAATTATCTTAAATGTTTTTGGATTTGCGCAGGCGCATTACATCTATGATCCAGTATTTGGTTAAATAATTTCATTCTTTCCTTTTTTTTTTTAAAAGGCTTATTATTTCTATGATCCCGTACTCAGTATACTGGTTATTTTCATTCATTTTGATCTGCACATGTGCAAATGAACGATACAAATCAAAATGATTTGTTCATTTGAATGAACCATAGACTGTATATATCACTGGATGTAACATGTGTGACGTCACCCATTGGTTAGTAAAGATCTGATTTGGGTCATCGAATTTGTCGTTTCGGGCACAGACATCTTGGTTGCGGATGTGACAATTTTAGATGAGAGGGAAGAGAAATCTAGCTAGCTAACTGATGTTAATTGGGATGCTAACATTGGCTATTGAAAAACAGTATTAAAACAAAAGGTAAAACAAAAAGTAATGTTAGTTACCAGAGAAACTGAACTGCCAACTCTTTTGAGTATCTTTTCGTACAACTGAACGTCATAGCCACGCCCCAAATAACCCCTTTGCTTTATTTTAAAATCAACAAGACCATAATTCTAAAAATGAACATCATCAAATCTAGCGATTGAGACCATACTCATTATGAAAATGCTGAAAAAGTGAGAAGTGTCTCAAATTCTTATAGACTATTACAGAAACCGAGCTCTTTTGCAACCAGACGTATCACCCCCAGTTGGAATTCAGATAGAATGCAGGTTTAAGGCATTTCCGCATTTGCGTCACTTTGCCAAACCGGATGCTCGCCCTGTGGAATGAACGAAATCCAAAGATACGAGTCAGTAAAAAGAATCAAACTACCCATCACTACAATAAAGTACTTTGAAAATGCGGGGCGACGGATTGGCACCCTGGGTAATGGAGTTTAAGGGTTCCCAGCAAAAGGGTGATTTGATAGTGATTCATGTCCAGTCGAATGAAGAGCTAAACTTCATTACCCAGAGGGCATTAAGTGAAGGTAGTCCAGAAGATATGGAAGGCTGACCAAGAAACGGACTGGTCCATGTAATTAGTCATTGGAGAAGCGTACCGGGAGTTTATGAGAATTGCTGGTATATAACAAAGTGTACTGGTACACTACATCGCAAAACGAATATCTACTGGCACGGCGTACCGGTGAGTACCGGTCCACTTCAAGCACTGGGGGAGGGGGGTATCGAACAGACAGACAACTGTCAGACTTCAACTCTCAGCACCTGAGACCCCAGTTCGATTTCTCTCTCCAATGTTTTCTTGTGTCTCTCTCAGCAATATTTATCCACTCTGCTGTTATTAGCTGTCACCCAGCTGCAAGTATTGCCTGTCATTCCATAATTGTCAAAATATGAACAAAAGATGTGCGTGAAATATATATATACAGTATCTCACAAAAGTGAGTACACCCCTCACATTTCTGTAAATATTTGATTATAACTTTTTATGTGACAACAATACACAGTACTGAGTGTACAGCTTGGATAACAGTTTAAATTTGCTGTTCTCTCAACATAAGTCAACACACAGCCATTAAGGTCTAAACCGCTGGCAACAAAAGCGAGTACACCCTCGTGGAAATGTCCAATTTGGGCCAAATTACCAATTTTTCCTCCCTGGTGTCATGTGACTTGTTAGTGTTACAAGGTCTTAAGTGTGAATGGGGAGCAGGTGTGTTAAATTTGGTGTTTTTTGCCTTCACACTCCCTCATACTGGTCACTGGAAGTTCAACATGGCACCTCAAGGCAAAGAACTCTCTGAGGATCTGAAACAAAGAATTGTTGCTCTAGGCAGAAGAGGATTGCCAAGACCCTGAAACTGAGCTGCAGCACGGTGGTCAAGACCATACAGCGCTTTAACAGGACATATTCCACTCAGAACAGGCCTCGCCATGGTCAACCAAAGAAGTTGAGTGCACATGCTCAGCGTCATATCCAGAGGTGAAATAGACGTATGAGTGCTTCCAGCATTGCTGCAGAGGTTGAAGGGGTCGGGAGTCAGCCTGTCATTGATCAGACCATACGCTGCACGCTGCTTCAAATTGGTCTGCATGGCTGTCGTCCCAGAAGAAAGCCTTTTCTTAAGATGATGAACATGAAAGCCCACAAACAGTTTGTTGAAGACAAGCTGACTATGGACATGCATTACTTGGTCTGATGTGACCAAGATAAAATTATTTGGTTCAGATGCTGTCACGCGTGTGTGGCAGCAACCAGGAGAGGAGTACAAAGACAAGTGTGTCTTGCCTACAGTCAAACGACCCCAAACATACCTCCAAGATGACCACTGCCTTGCTAAAGAAGCTGAGGGTAAAGGTGATGGACTGGCCAAGCATGTCTTCAGACCTAAACCCTATTGAGCATCTGTGGGGCATCCTCAAATGGAAGGTAAAGGAGTGCAAGATCTCTAACATCTACCAGCTCTGTGATGTCATCATGGAGGAGTGGAAGAGGACTCCAGTGGGTGGCAACCTGTGAAGCACACTTTGGGCCCAATTTGGACATTTGTACTCACTTTTGTTGCCAGCGGTTTAGACCTTAATGGCTGTGTGTTGAGTTGATTTTGAGGGGACAGCAAATTCACACTGTTATACAAGCTGTACACTCATTACATTACATTGTAGCAAAGTGTAATTTCTTCAGTGTTATAATAAAAATTATAATCAAATATTTACAAAAATGTGAGGGGTTTACTCACTTTTGTGAGATACTGTGTATATATATGTATACAAATGTAATTTCATTATTGTAGATTTAACGCCAGGATATGGAAATATATATATACCATTTCCACATCCTGGTGTTCTCTCTACAATGATGAATTTACATTTGAATAAATTTATAGTTCTAAATAAACTCACAGTTATTGGGGAATGGATATAGGCTTACTAGTAGACAAGGTTTTTAATTGTGATCATCTTCAGCACCATTGGAGAGTGCTTTACACACTAAACCATAACAACTAGATTAAACTATGATTTAAACAGCAGACATTCCAGTTAAACTTTTGGCTGTGTTTTGATGTATGTTCTTATGCCTGTGAGTATGTGAGTGTGCATTCTGTCTGGTCTGTTCTCCCCAAGATGTATTGCTGTCCGTCAATGTGGGTGTCTTTGTGTCAACTAGCTCACCTGTCTCTCTGCGTCCATGTCTTCGTTTTCCTTTAATTTCCTGTAGTGAACATAGTAGATTATACTAGGGGCTTGTTCACTACTGCCATCATCACTCACTGGTGTCAGCAGTAACTTTTCTAATGCCTTTCTCCCTACCTAACACCCACTGATTGCTTTATATTGGGACGCCATTAAGTTGATTTACACTGGCACTAGCATACTGTATGACTGACGAGCAGTCTGCAACACAACAGGGAGGTACCAGGCAAGCAGCTCAAAAGCCAGCTACTCTATAACTGACTGTCCTCGTGGTTTCTGGGGAAACTCCGGGCTCTCCATCTTCCACTAAATGCTAATTCATTATAAACATGCAAAACAGAGATGGATAGGGCCATGTTCTGTGCTACAGATTGGAGACTCCTTTTGGTGGTTTGTAAAGCAACATGTTGTAGCTCTAACTTGGATTTAGAGCATGATAAAGTCTCCAATTTTGTTCGCTAGCTAGCATATCATTGAGTGGAATGTCCATGGCCGCTGAATGCAGCTGAGCATGGAGGATAAATCTCTGCAGGTGCCGTTGCTCAGACAGTGTAATGACTGTTTCTTGCATCGTTGGCTCCTTAATCGTGCTAAAAGGAGTAGTGACATGCATGCATCTACTTTGTAGTAGCTGTACACTCAACTGCAGGTTTAGTTCAACTGTGTTGTATCCTGTCTAGCTACAGTGTCTAATTTTAGGTTATTACATTTCGATCTAGCGGTTGTTTCCCTATGGCCCCTATAATCAATGTAGGATGGTTAATGTAACTGTATTCTAATCACCATAGATAAAATAGTGACTCAGTTTTTCTGATAGGGTCTATATTATGGATCTTTATTGGTTGTATACTCTGGTTTCAGCCGTGTGAGGAAGAGAGCAGAGGGATTGTGAGTAATGGTTTTGATAATGGGTTCATGAGTGGAGAGTGGGAACATTGCGCTCTAATGCTTGTCAAACGCAATCATGCCTGGCGTCTAGCAGGTGCTAGAACAGTGTAATAAAATTCACTTCACCTCAGAGAGATTTAAACATGAGGAAAGGTACACACACCCTGGAACACTAAGCTGCTGTAAGGACACGAGTCCTAGGATGGGTGTATTTGCATTGCTATTTAGCTATGAGACTATATAGCTGTGCTCATTTATCGAAATTTTTGTCCATTTATTAACTTACTAGAGGGAAAAGATCCTGTGATATTCTAATTATATATTATCTACTATATTATATTCAAGCACCAAGTCCCCAAAAATTATAAAGTACCGGTATGTGTTTAAATTCCCAATACATGTTTTTTCTTTGTCATATTGAAAATCAATCACTTTCTGTATGCATGGGTTTCTAACACACTTAAACATCTCACATTTCCGAAGTTTCACATTTCTCAGCCTCAAAATCATTTTAAGAGAGGTATTTCTCTTCTGTCTCCTTTAAGGGCCTGCCAGCATACGACCAATGAAAAACCTCACCGCCATTGCTGGGAGGGACATGTACATCCACTGCCGTGTCATTGGCTACCCGTATTACTCCATCAAGTGGCACAAGGATGCCAACCTGCTTCCCTATAACCACCGGCAGCGTGCGTTTGAGAACAATGGCACGCTGAAGCTGTATGACGTACAGAAGGATGTGGATGAGGGAGAGTACACGTGTAGTGTGCTGGTCTCACCTTCCCTCTCCACCAGCCAAAGTGTGCACGTCAGTGTAAGAGGTATGGGAGGCTTCGTACTCACACCTGGTGTCTCTCTTCCATACATACGCCAGCTGCGCCCAGCCTGGATAGAGCTACCTGTGCGCTGTAGCTCCAGCCATGATTCAACAGAATCTTCTAATTAGCTGTTCATCAGAAACATGATTGGCTCAAAAAAGTGTCAAAGCCTGTGGTATGTTTTAATCAGAATGAGTGTATGTTTCCTATAACGAACAGAGTAGCGCGATTATCAGCTGATTTGAAAATACTCTGCCTCAATTTTCCAGCACACTACAGTATATTACCTCAGATGGCTCACTAGTCTTTACTCAATAATGATTCTGCATAAACACCAGCACAATTGGACCAATTGGAATCCCCTTCTTGCAGTGTCGTCGGTGCCGCCACGTTAAAAAGTGTTGCAGGCAGGCAGGGGAAATCATGCCTTCTGAGGCCTTAGACAATACTGGGAACACCAACATTCCCGCTCTGCCTAATTTGGCTGCTTTGCATTCCGAGGCTGCGTAGAGGAGCGGGAATCCCCAGGAGCCCATTATGCCACTTTGTTGTGAATTAAATAAGCGCTGAAGTGCCGCTTATTCCAACGTTATTTTAAATCATTAATTCTCCAAAGCATCTGTTTCTCACGATGGCTACAGTGTCCCCAGAGAGAGAGGGAGAGAGCGAGATACAAGCAGAGACAGAAGAAAAGTAGAGATAGAGAGCGACAGAAGGTAGGAGAGACATATAGACAGAGAGCGAGTGAGGGAGAACAGGGCCATGCCTGTAATCAGGGTAATGGAGTGCTATTTCAGTAAGAGTTCTGCCGCTTCGCAAAGGAAAATTTCGTTGTCTATGCTGCATCACCACCACATTAAGCCATGCTATTATTATGGTTATAGACTGGATGTTATCATGGTTGATCAGGGAAACCTTTTCACAGGGGCTTCACAGGATTGCACCTGTGAAGCCCCTGCATCATATTACACAGTGAAACGGTTGAATCCTTTCATTTTTCATGAACATAAATGTATACTCTTTATCTTGACTTCTCTCCTTCTCCCACAGTTCCTCCTACAATCCATCCCTTTGAGTTCCCTCGTTTCTCCATTGGCCAGCGTGTCTTCATTCCATGCGTGGTGATGTCAGGAGACCAGCCTGTGGTCATCACCTGGCAGAAGGACGGTCAGCAAATCCCAGCCAGCCTAGGTGTAACCATTGACAAAATAGACTTCACCAGCTCCCTACGCATCTCTAACTTGTCTCTCCTGCACAATGGCAATTACACCTGCATTGCACGCAACGACGCTGCCACTGTGGAACACCAGAGCCAGCTCATCGTGAGGGGTAAGGGGGTTATCTGGAAAAGAGGGGGCATGACAGATGGTTGTGAGAGGGGTGAAGGAAGTATAGAAGGTACCTTTCTCAGTATTTCACTAGTGAACTGTTCATATGTTCCCCTACAGTTGGAGTGGACTCAAATCAACATACCACTAGGCCTATGCTGGGTATAAGAATAAAATGTGGCCAAAACCAGTTGCTTACAAAATATAACCCTAATTCCAAAAGGCTGTTTCACTTAAATTTTAACCTATTAATGTTGTGATGTGAGATGCTATTTATTCCACTACTGAACGCTAATATGCATGGTTGGGTTTAACTGCATTTAAATTCCGTCAATTGACGAAGTGTGTGAAGTTCCAAATGTTATTTCAGTTACGAAATTGGAATAATGGAATTGCTATTATAATGAATTGTCTGGAACTGAAATTGACAAAAACCCTGGTAATTATGCTAACCAACGTTAGCATTATCTCTTTTCTTAAACCGTATAAAATGTCTAAATAATTTAAGCCACAAACTTTAACTAACCCAGGATAATATAATACATTTTCCTGTTCCTCTTCAAACCAGTCCCTCCCAAGTTTGTAGTGCAACCCAAGGACCAAGACGGCATCTATGGGAAAGCTGTGATCCTGAACTGCTCTGCTGAGGGTTACCCTGTCCCTACCATAGTGTGGAAGTACTCCAAAGGTAAATAGTATACACAACAGTTAAATGGACTAATTGGACATGGAGTGAAACAGGGTGGTACTGCCTAAACATGTCCAATGAGAACACACATTTTAATTTCCAGGGTTAATTAAAACATATTATTTCCCCTTCTGACTACAGTAGTGTATGATTTGTTGCCACCAATGGTAGGGAAATTGAGTAGAACATGTTTTTTAAATGTCTACCATTTTTGCTCCTCTGACTCTCTTACTCGATTGCATCAACATATAGTACCATTGTAGGTCCTCAAGCAATTGTATTGTTTTTTAAAGCATTTGTTTATGATAGTCAACATAGAAAATACACTGTCCACAGCCTAGAGGTTGAATGCTAAACGCTTGGTGATGCTTCACTAAATATAAAGGAGAAGACGAACTGCCAACAACATTACCCAGGGCTCTACGCTAGCCTTTTTTTACAAGGAGCAGATGTAAGACTAAATTGAAAAATGTAGGTGCCCACCAAAAGCATGTGGGCTCACTATATAAGCTGTTGTATTTGTGGCACTGTAAAACATACTTCAGTTTTCAGATCCTTGGTTTGACTTTGCTGCCCGACCGTCAGACGTCGACGAGATGTGGCAATCAAATCATCTTGAGATACATTTGAGTTGCCTGAATGTCTGCCACTAGGGTGTATGCCACTTAATTTTTAAAACAACATGTTTATTAGTAATGCAAATATTCAGTCAAAATATTACTCTGTCTGAAATATCAACAAATCCAAAGCAAGTAAAGTGGTCTTCAGTGAAGCAGTGGTGTTCAGGTAGAGGTTTTGTGAAGGTGACTTGTAGTGCAGGCCTGGTAGCATTATGATCACATACAGTATACAGTAATATGGAAGGTGTAGTGGACTATGCTCTAAATTATACAGTTTAAATCAAAATGATTCAACCCACATTGCAAATCAGGTTTATTGTAAAAATGTACAAACTTTCGGATGTTTGCAATGAATAAATCAAACAAAAGCAATTGAAAAAGGTCAACACAACGAATGAATCAAGTGGTTTTTCCCAAATGCAACTGATAATGACTTCTCCAGTCTCAAAATTATTCAACCCCTTCATGGGAAGCATCTTTAAAACTTAGTTGTTATGACCTGCCTCAAATGAGATGCATAGCCATATAACAGCCTCTGGCAGCGTTCCTGAGGAATCCTAGCCCATTCCTCATTAGCAATGGCCTCAATTTCAGTAATATTATTGGGTTTGCTTGATGAAGCTGCCTTCTTCAAATCCTACCCATGATATAATAATAGAGTTGACTCTGATTGCCACTGTAGAATCTTCCAGGACTTCTTTTGCAAACAAGCCTTGGTAGAATTTGAGGTATACTTGGTATCATTGTCCTGTTCTAGCTTCCTCACAGACGGCATAATAGTTTCTCCTTGGATTTCCTGATACTTCAGTGAATCCATCATGCCTTCCACATGCTGCAGGTTTCCTGTGCCAGTGGATGCAAAGCAGCCCCAGATCATCACCGAGCCACCACCTTACTTGACTGTGGGCAGAGTGTTTTTTTCAGTGTATGCTTCATTCTTCCTTCCTCCCAACATAATTTTGATCCATTGTGCCGAAAAGTTCCAGTTTTGTTTCAAAGCTCCACAGAACAGAATCCCAAAACCTCTATACCTTCTCTATGGTTTTGAGCATATTGGAGCCGACTTCTCTTGTGCTTTTGGGTCTTTGAGTTCCTGCATGGAACCCTTCTGCGTTTGGTACATGCCTCACTGAAACCTCAGTGCCTGCTGCCACCAAGTTTTGCTGCCGATCTTTTGCAGTCACTCAAGGGTTTTCACAATCTGCTGTTGCATCTGGTTGCAGCCATTCATAGCTTCCTTTTACTGGCCCATCCAGGAAGTTGAACAGACAAACTATGCATCCGATGGTGTCTCTGGGTACATTCAGTGTCTTCACTAACTTTTTGTATCCTGTTACTTGTTTATGAAGGGCGATGATCTCTTCTCTTAACTTTTTGACTTCTCTCTGCCAAGTTTCTCACACGCAGTCAAACGTGACACTCTACAAACCCCTAACCAGTTCAGGTATTTCATGTGTTCCAGCTCAAGCACACCTGGTGAAACTAATGAAGCCCTTGATTAGTTGCATCAGGTGTACTTGGGACAACACCTGTTTTCCATATTTGTGCTGTTGTGAGGTTTTCTATTCAGGGGGTTCATTATGAGTTGCATTTGCAGTTGAATTTGGGAAAAACATTTGATTCTTTCATTGTGTTGAGCCTCTTCATTTGCTTTTGTTTGATTTGTTCAATGCAAACAGCTTAGAGTCTCTACAGTTTTACAATTAACCTGATTTGCAGTGGGGGTTAAATAATTTGAATTGCAACTTTAAAACAAATATTTTATATTACTTGACTCTGAAATCTTTCTGAATATTGTTTATTGATGGATGTGTTTTTCTAAAACTTTTTTTTCTAAAAATAAAGAAATAAATATTTAACATTCCAGTGTTAGAGTAGTGATTGGCAGTGTTGTAGTCAAGACCACCTAACCCGAGACCAAGACAAGACCAAGGCCAGAGTGTATCGAGACCGAGACAAGACCAAGACTTTTAGGGGCCAAGACCAAGCCGAGACCAAGACAGAGGGAGGGCGAGACCAAGTCAAGGCCAAGACCAGCGCCCCACACTACATGACACAATAAAATGTGAAACATGATCAAAAGAGCTTCTCAAATTGATCTGAAAGATCCACATTCCCATAAAAACACATAGATATTAAACACTGAAAGCTGAAATAAACTTAACCATCTTTATTCAATACTCCTGGGTAACTTCCATCATTTAGTACAGAATGTAAAACGATTATTCATTGTTCATCACTAAAGTCTTCACTTTTCTTCGCCTTTTATAAACAATACATAGATTTATGTTGTTTTTAAACCAACAACAATCCTTTTTTTTCAAAACCACATAGCTAAATGTGTAAAGGAATGCCAAACATTCAACAATTAAAATGCAGAGAAGCTGTGTATTGTAATGAATACAGTAATTATATGTGAAATGTTGATGTTTAGGAACAACTATTGTAAGTGAGAGTCTTTTATAGCTTTTATGTGTAATCAAAGCATCAAAAGATATCTAATACAAAGAGGTCAGAAAGTCAGTGGCCTAACTGCATGTGATTTATAAAAGCACAATTGGGAGCAGTTTCAACAAAAAGTAAACAGAATTTAAATCAATGGTAATTTGGCCATCACATTTTTCAAATAGGTAAACAAGGAAGTTAAATGATTGATATGGTAGGAGCCAGGGAGACTGTGCTGATAAAAAGTTATATATTTGATCTGCAACTGTAAATTGGAACTTAAAAATTAGCTCTCTGAAAGTAACGTGCCATGTGCCATACAATAACCTATTTAATTTAGTCATTTCTCATATAAGTTGATCCGCATTACTCAGTGTCCACTCTCTGCTCATATCTCTAAGTTAGCTCTCTCACCCAAACAAGGGAGCATCACCTCGGCGCGTAGCTTTAATGTCGGGAGCTGTATGCAGCTGACATTAGGTAAGGTCAATGTAACTTAACATTAGCTACAGACGCAGCAGTTTGTCTACATTACTCATCGATCAAATAAGACTATGGTTGGACAAAAATTCGCTTTGGAGCAGGAGCATCGATAAGAGGACTCATTAACGTCGAGGGCATGCAATATCGATGGTTATTTATACTTAGAACCCAGAGCCGTATATAAAGATGGCTTTATGGTTCTGTTAGAACCGGTTCTTGAGTGGAACCGGTTTTCAATCCACATACGAGGCATGTTGCTAACGTCAGCTAGCCAACTTTGCTAAACATCACTCTTACACATAGCTTACCTTTCTATGTACTTCCTTTCTAAGTGACAATAAAAATTTGACGTAGTCCCCACCGTCTCTAAAATCGAAGCACTGCCGTATTTACAAGAAGCTCTATGCTTTCTTCTGGATGTTATTTTACAAATATATTTTGTATCATTTTTGTACCCTTTTGTACCATTTTTGTATTACTGAATATTTTGCAGACATCTTCTACCACTCCCAGACAAGCACAGCTCACGTTCTTGGGAGTGCGAGTGAAAGGGGGCGGGGATGGGTGACATCGGTAACAAAAATACATAATTAGCAATGCCCAATCTGTCACGTTATTGCTTGGATTTGAATCAGTACGTTTTTACATCCAATAAAAGCAAGGATGTTAACAAAAAATAAACAATATACTGGCAATTTAGTGATATTTCCACAGTTATGGTCTTGACTGGTATTGAAAAAAGTCCAGAGTCCTCAATTACCAAGACTGGTCTCGAGGACTACAACACTAGTGATTGGTGCTCCCGATATGTACCCTGGCGATGGGGGTTTGAGTCCCAGCTCGGCCAGCTCTCTGTGCCATTTCTTTTTGTGTCCCTAGTTTTCTACATACCTGTCTCCCTAGTTTCTGCTTCCATTTACTGTCAACAAAAATATGCCACCCCCCCTCAAAGGCTTGTGATGCCAGCCCGGCAAGGTAATTCCTGCGTTTGACCAAACTGGCTATGATTGGTTCGTTAAGCTGCTGGTTGCATTATGGTAATTTTAGCTTTTTGTGCAGCTACCAACAATGTAAAAAATTACTACAACATTTAGCATTTTTAGCACATTATATATCGCTTCTCACAAGAGTGCACATGCATTAATTTAGCCGTTTGCATACTTCATATTTAGTCCCAAATGCGAGTGAAATGGCTGCACTGTAGAGCACAGCAGTACAATAAAAAAGGAAATGGAGATGTGGTGTACCGGTAGTTATGCATTACATATAACATCCATCCAGTATGTAATTTCATCATAAAGCATGGGTAGTTTTAAGACATTTAGATTGTCTGACCCCCTCTGGCTTCCTTTCTCCTTTTCCTCAGGCGCAGGGGTTCCCCAGTTCCAGCCTATAGCCCTGAACTCTGGCTTCCGGATCCAGGTTCTGGTCAGCGGCTCTCTGCTGATCAAACACGTGCTGGAGGAGGACAGTGGCTACTACCTGTGTAAGGTCAGCAACGATGTGGGAGCAGACGTCAGCAAGTCCATGTACCTTAACGTAAAAAGTAAGTCACTTAAGATGGCCATGTGTCATGTCTGTGCCGTGGACCTCACTATGCTCTAGTGATAGAGCGTTAACCAGCATGGCCCTGTGTTTTTCTGCCTGAACACATCCCACAATAGCAGCCATGCAGCGTCGCCTGCTCTCCGTCACTCTTTATTTCTCTTGGAAAAACACAGACATTTATCCGCTGAGTGGCCATGGACTTAGCTCCCCTCCATTAGGCTCTGAACTCTATATGCAGGCAAGGCTGCCATGTGGAAAACAGGGCTTCAGGGGGGTGGGAGGGTTAAAGGGGGGCAGGACGGGCTACCAGTCTGTTATCTTCCCTTGTCTTCTCCTTCTCTCCCGCCCTTCCCCCCCCCCAGGCTGGCTGTCTTCTTCTCCTCTTCATGCTCTTCTTCTGCTGACTATGTAGTACAGTCCTGTGATATTATTTTATATATATATTACTGTATTTTTCCATTACTGTAATATATATGACTGTATTTATATAATACTCTTTATATATATTACAATTTCCCCACCATTCTGCCTTCCTCCTGCTTTCATCTGCATACTTGTTTCCCATTCTAAACACTGGAATTTAATTGGTACTGACACACACACCCACACATACATACATGTGCCCTATTTCTAGCCTACAGATGGATGCAATAGATATACAAGTTAAACACTATACAATATTATTTAAATGAAAGTGAAATAAAACCACTTTTTTCTAACCTAAAAATGAGCTCTCAATCCCTTCCTCAGTTTATTCAATCTGAAACATACCACATGATATACTGTACATTATCAATGTACAGTAGATTCCTCCAGTCCCACTGCCCTCTTCAGACAGAAAATGGAAACCTAATTGAGACAGAATGTTTTCATCTACTGAAGTCTTTAAAATGTATTTCCATCTGATGTTATTGCTGAACAGAATGATCACTGCACTGATTTTGAATACAGAATAGGACCTGTTTAATTCAACATAAACATTGTAAGCTGAATAGTGTCTGTAAATCAGGTTTTATCAGTGTGTTTCAGAGTAGGGTGCTGGTACGCGTGTGCATGCATACTGTTTGTCCTTGTGTGTGCATGTGTTAATGTGTGTGATCTCTTCTATGGCTGGGCTGGCTGTTCATTGATCCAGTCCCATGGTGTGGGAGGAGCACATATCCTTGTAGCTGTTATCTGGCCAGAGCAGTCACTCTGTCTGCCGCAGCCAAATACTGCTCCCTCGTCTGTCTGTCTGTCTGTCTGTCTGTCTGTCTGTCTGTCTGTCTGTCTCACTCAGTCGTATAATACTCTCCCACACTTACTCAAAAACATATTTAAACAGGACCCTCACAACACAAATACACAAACATACTTGTTTAGATACACCCCCCCCCAGTAAATTAATGTGTGTATAACTCGCCACGGTGGTTGCTTTCTATCCTACTGTTCACTTTTGGGAGATTTTATTGCTTAGGCTGTTGTACATCCTATCATTGATGTGGCTCTGTGTGTGTGAGTCTGTGTGTGTGTCAGTGTTTTCCCTGAGCTCAGCTTGTGGAGTGTCTGGTTCAGGTTGTTGTTTTGATCGTTGTGCGGGTGGACAGGCGGGCGGGTGGTGTCTGTGTGGTTGTGTCTGGCCCTCCTGTAACCTGAGCCTCCCTAGGAGACCTGCACCCCCGGTGGATCAGTGTGTTTGTGCCAGACGAGACCCAGTCGTCTTGCCCGCTGCGCCTGCCTTTCCACTGAGCAGGTGTAGTGTTACTGTACACACCAGACTGGGTCCTGCCCCCAGAGACAGCACACGGCTGGTGGGTGTTGTTCATCCAGCCCATACAGCACCACGGCTTGTGGAGAAGCTGCTGCCACCTAAGAGGCTTAGGAGACAATTAGAGCAACTCTGAATCTGATTGGCTGTAAAGTGGTCAGGTGACATAAAGAATAGGATGAGCTCTGGACTGGTTTACTTTGATGCAGTATTAGAATAGACACACATAATACATTGTAGGCACACATAGACACACGTTAAAACAGACAGCAGAACTCATAGCGTTACACTGTTATTCAAAGGTTCATACTACACTAAACACATTATTCTACTATACCTAGGTTTATCCATGTTTATTTGCATCTGTGCCCCAACAACATGTTAACCCATTCCCCTGCTTCTCTACTCTACCTCCACTGATTCAAATGACTGGTGGAATTACTAATGCAGAGTAGTTTGGTTTTATCAGAGTGGGTCAACAGCCACTCAGTGTTTATCAGTGACAATTAGGATCAATTAAGAGCATTACACATAACTGAGACCCACTGATCAGCACACATAATGACATTTAATTGGTTAAAAACAACATTGCTGCCTGATTGCCAAGCTCCCAATCACCCAATCAGAATTTAGTTTTTTAGCTTTCCAAGGACACACACCGCTGGCCGGTCTACAGCCTTTAACTCAACCTAATGCTCAATGTACAGCCCGGTTGTGCTGCAAAATCACTTCTGAGTATGCTAGCATCTAGTGAACCAGTCCTCTGTGTGGCAGCTCCACATTTACCAGACACTTTCCAACGACAAGAAAACACAAATCTATGTTTTGTATTTCAGTAACCTAATTTTACCTAATAACCTAACCCTAGCACCCAGCCCTAGCCTGTAATGCCTACTCCTAAAAAGTAAATATTAACATATCCCCTCTTTTCATTGTTAATGTGACATGAACCCCTAGGTTGTAAAAAGTGTTTTCCTACTGGGGACACCCAAAAAAACCTTGTGGGTTTTGTCAGGTTTCACTATCTTTGTAGACTTTTAGTCCCCACATGTATTTTCTATGCACACACAGACACTGTACACACATGCACCGACACACACCACCCCATCACATACTGTCCACCGCACACATACAGCACACACAGAGCTTCAGGGTCAGTGGGCTCCTGGAGGGAGTGGTATCACCACCATGGCCCAGTCATCCAACTATGGCACCCTGTGGCCTACATTCCTCTGCCAGACTCGCACTCTGCTGGGGTAAATGGAGCTGGATGCCTGGGGCTACCCATCTAACCTGAAATCTACAGTCATAGTTTAATGTTACTGTTAGATGGCCATTCTGGCTAGATAACGGAAATGATTCAATGTACGGCATGTGAATAGAAGACGGTGGTAAGGTTGGTAGGAGATTTTGGCTTCTTGTAAATTTCACATCTGGTATACGAATCTTTATGCACTTCTGGGGAGAAAACTTGTGTATGCAAATGTTTGTCCAGGCCACTGTATATTTCAAAGATTTTGAGACAGGTTTTTGGTTGTTTCGTGATACCATAAGTATGCACATGTATCGTATCAAACTAGGGCTTTTAGCTCAAATGTCTCCTGACAATTTGTTCTATTATGTTATTGTTTGTCACGTGACCGAGAGACTGATGTGTGTTACATGTCACTTTTGTTATATGTTGAGTCTGCATTGCGACATTCAGGGCTAAAACAGTATAATCATGGTCCTGTAGAAAATCAATGGCGGCTCCGTGTTCTATTCCCGAATACTATAAATGGCCTCCTCTGAGGACAGGAGATGGAGAGAGAGATTGTCCGATGTTGGTTGGCATGGTAACATGGCCAGGTGAAAGGAGCCTGTGAGCGGGGAGCTATAGCTTTTTTTTCTCACGAGGGCAGAATATCCCAGAAATCCCTGCAGGCTGACAGGCATCTGGGAGATTTATAAATGGGCCTCTCCTAACCTCAATTCTGACTGACACAAATCAGTCTGTCCTGCTGAATAAGGCGTGTGCTGGCGCGTGTGTATACGTTTGCATGTTTAAATAAAACAAATGAGTAACTGTCTAATGTGGATGGCCCCTCCCCCGAGAGCGGTGTGTCTCTGCCCGTAATTCTGCTGGATATTAAAGAAATACATCAACACAGCAATTACAGGCCTATGGAGCAGCCTGGCGCTGCGGTGCAGGCCTCAGGGCAGACAGACACAACTGTGCTGCTCGCTCCTACACACACTTATTTCATTGGTCGTGTCTGTGTGATGCCAATCACACCACAAGTAGCCCTTCTGTACAGAAGGTGTGTCATTGACTACACGTTATTGAACACTGTCAGGTGAGACGCCACTTGAGGCCTCCCACCTGATCTCAACTTCCTGTTGCCTTAGTCTATGTTCTTTGAGCCGAACTGTCGTACTCATGGTAATACCAGCAGAACCGCTCATACTTGTTGTTAAAGTGTTGACAATCCCAGTACCATAGTATCAGCCTCTGTCATGGGGGTATAAACATCACACCTCAGAGCCACTTTACATGGTAAAATGAGACTAACTTGGCTTAAAACACTAACATTTACCGAAGGGAACAGGAGTTGTTTGTTCCTTCACTCCTCCAAGTGCATGTCACTAAAAATTCATAGTTTTCATGCAAAATAAATCAGCCTTTTTCTGTGGCGTGGCTCAAAATGGCTGGGGAGTGAATAAAAGATGAAGCTTAAACGTCTGCAAACCCTCGCCTGACACTTTTCATCACATCACAGGAGCTGTGTGTGCTGCGCCTCTCCTATCTTCATTGTGCTGTCAGAGACCGACCAATAGGGAGTTTCTGAAATCCAAGCCACGGCTGCTTGTTGTCACACAGCACAATGTTTGTTTTCATAGTGTAACAGGCACGAATATTGAGTTGATTGTGTATTCAATTAGAAATTAGAGCAATGTCTGACGAATGTAAACCAGCAAAACCACAGAAGTCAGCTAAACTATGACTCGATTACGTGTAATTTGAGCAGAGCGATATTATTCATTACACTGTTGCAGAGTCTTGTAACTTCTTTCTGTGAGACAGGTACCACTAAGACGTCCTTCTGGAATTGGATTATGGCATCTTGTTTACATTTAGCCGGTCCTAATTTATACTTAATGTAATATATGCTGTACTTTCTCCCCCACATACCTTCCTCCTAGTCCCAGCCATGATCACGTCATACCCCAACACTACACTGGCCACGCAGGGCAGCGAGAAAAAAATGAGCTGCACAGCTCACGGGGAGAAGCCCATCATGGTGCGCTGGGAGAAGGAGGAGCGCATCATCAACCCAGAGAGCAGCCACCGCTACGTAGTCACCGTCAAAGAGGTGGCTGACGAGGTCATCTCCACCCTGCAGGTACAGAGTCACACCACCGGGGGGAGCAGTACAGACAACTTTCCAGGTGATACTGTAGGTTTCCAAAGCAGTGGACAAGAATGCGTTGCTGATCGTTGCTTGCAGTCTGGGATCCATTTTGTTTAGTAATATCTCAGTATTGCAGTCACAGTGGAAGTGCAGCCAGGTTATTGTTCTCCCAACCACATTCACAAAAATGGATTGCTCCTACAAAAGAGATTTGTGGCCCGTAGCTTGCTGTTCAAAGCAGGCAGAGTGGCAGATAGGCAGCAATGCATTTGTTTGAAGGATGAAATGGGGAAAACTTGTTTTCTATGAGCATGTATGTTCATCTGATTCCAGTATCACAGAAACAGCCATTCCGTTTCCTACGCAACAGGATCTAGGCCAGTGGTGGCACAGCCTGTGTGGTTTGAGAGCCGTATCGGACTCATAAATTTGATAGGGGAAAGCGCAATGTTTTACCCTATGTTTGTCAAAATCCATTTGTTCACCAGAACAAAACAGTTATACAACAGTTACAATATATATATATATATATATATATATATATATATAGGGATCTTATTATTTCCACTCATTGTATTTTAATTCTAGTTCTAGACCAATTTTTGACCTGGATTTTGACCTTGAGTGACCCAATTAAGAACAAATAATATTAAATGCTGTTTACCCCTTAACTTTCCTTGAACAATGTATGACACAAAGCACATTGTCTCAAAATGGTTCCATGAACATAACAAGCAGTTCAGATTACCCTGCAATTGCTTCACCTCAAACCAAGAGCATTGTTATACACTAATTTCCCAACGGGGCCCACTTTGTTTGACATGATGTCAGTGTGAGGGCCACCACAAGAAAAAATATTGCATTCCTCAGTGTGGGGGCACGACATGGGCTACAGTGCCTTGCAATGAAGAACATTGCAAAAAGTATCTTTGGTGGCCACTGAGCATTTACTGTAAGACTCTATTTCTTGTCCCATAGATCCGGCCTACAGTTAGAGAAGACTCTGGCTTCTTCTCTTGCCACGCCATCAATTCCTATGGTGAAGACAGGGGGATCATTCAGCTAACAGTGCAAGGTACAGCTTCCCACATCCATAACTGTTGTGAAAGCTACGGCTTCCCAAAGTCATACAGTTGTGCTCATATGTTTGCATACCCTGGCAGAAAATGTGAAATTCCGGCATTGATTTTGACAATATGACTGTTGTGTTCATGCAAGAAATCTGACCATTATGTAAGGATATTGATCATATGAAGCCATTAATTATCATACATTTGTTTGGTTCCTTTGTAAACCATACTGATTACAAAAATCACCCAAATGGCCCTGATCAAAAGTTTACATACCTGTGAATGTTTGACCTTGTTACAGACACAGAAGGTGACACACACAGGTTAAAATGGCAATTAAATTTTTATTTCTTACACCTCTGGCATTTTAAATAGCATTTAGTGTCCGTGTAGAAATAGTCAATTTGATTGTTAGCTTTCATGTGGATGTATGGAACAGGCTAGATTCTGAGCCATGGGGAGCAGAAAAGAACTGCGTAAAGTTGGAAATGGATATAAAAAGATATCCAAAGCCTAGAAAATGCCAGTCAGTACTGTTCAATCACTCAAGGGGGTTTCTAGGCAAAGGTAACCTCGGCGTACGCCTAGGGCGCCACCTGCGGGGGGCGCTGATTGGGTGCCCCTCCCCCCAGCGTCATGGTCGAGGGGGTTCTGCTGCAATGAATGAGGGGTGGTTTGTCCATGTGGGTTTATCACAGCCACAGATATCGATTCTCAAATTTTAGTACTTTTTGAGCCTCTATATTTCTTTCTTAAAAAAAAAGTGAAAATGACAAAATAACGTTTCTGCAATGAGGTAGGAGTTTTTTATTGACCTATTTGTATCTCCATCTAACATTGTCATACTGGTTCTCAAGACGTGGAGACATGCTAAAACGGATATTAAAGAGTAATAGAGTAGTATTGTTCATGCATGGTTTACATGCATTCTACAATAATATACAAAAAATATAATATATATTTTTGTATTTTTTGACTGTATATGACATCATGCATGAAAAATTTACTTATTCATCTTGTAGCCACTTTTAAGCACTTCACTGTATATATACAGCTCGGATGCAATTCACCTTTATGTAGTTTTAATTATTGTAAAATAAAACAAATAACACATTAACTCATTCATTTTAATAAAAAAAAATTCTCTGTCATTTCTTTGTCAATTGGTGGGCGCTAGGACCTCAGGGAGGCTGCTTTGGCTCTAACATTAATAAAGCATTTATATTGGTGTAGTGACAGACTTCCTGTGGTGGACTGCATATAGCTCCTGCATCTACAGTATATACTGTACATGCAGGAGTTTGCAATTTCAAATCCATCATAGGGACATCGTTTTTGTAATTTTATTTGTATTAACCTATTAATTAAATTAGAAAAGGAGAATGCATTTTTTTATTTGAATAAAGCCTTGTTTGTTTTAATACTGATTTAAGAAAGAGGAGAAATATCATAGACTATACTGTATCTCCATTCTTCGTTCTACTATTTCAATAAACCAATGGGTGTGTAGCCTAATCTATTATGTTCCAGAAAGCATTTCTAAATCCTGTTTGAAAAGTTGTACAGTAGGCTATGTATACAGTCTATCAAAGTACAGTTTCACATTTCAGGACAAAAATGGGTAATAGATTTGTGTTTGTGTTTGTAAGTTGTTATACTGAATACAGTATGAACCAGTAGCGTAACCAGAAAAAAAACTGTGGAGTATGATTTGGAGTACACTTACAAAAAACAGCCTTTACTTAATAAAATTAAGTAAACTTTTAGCATAATATCTTTCTGTAGTTCCACTTGGCTAAATGTTTGTATACCCTATTGGAAATACAATTTAAAGAATAGCTTCAATAAAGATTTGGCTTACTGTAACAAAATACAATTTCTATGCAAAGTTGACTTCATTTTATTATTATTTCTTTACTGGCTTTTTAGGACAGACACATTCAGATGGCAGATTTCAGTTACAGTGTGTTGGATGTAACTCAGGGTTGCAGTAGTTTAAAAAACCTGCTACCAAGCAGCTTAGATTCATTCAAATACTTGTTGTTTTAACACATTTGCAGGCTATACTGTGTCATTTATTCAGAGGCAATCGTGCTGATTAGCTCCAGCCTCAAGAATGAAGATCTATTCTCATTCTTGTTGTGGGAAAGAAGCGTTGATTGCTCCCCAATAAATTACGCCATAAAGGGGGGGGGGGTAAGACAAAAGAGACAAAACGTGTTCGTTTAGCAGATTGTGTACATTTGCTCCCCTAACACTACTGTCTCTCTGAGTTTATAACCGACAAATGTGTTAAAAAAACAAGTATTTTAATGGCATTTTTGGTGTCATTACCGGTACATAGAAATACATAGTGAAGGACATTATATTAAATTATATTTGCCTAGTGCAGATGATAAAAGAGAAATGTGTGTCTTGCATATGGCCGTATTTAATGTTTTGAATTGACCGGGAGTTCATTTTAAATAAGCGTTCTTTAAACAGTATGCAGCCGCGGCTGGTGGATCTATAGTTTTAATCATTTACATGATAAAGTGCTTTAATTCAGAGGGGATGTGAGTTGGAGACAGAAACAATACTAACCCACACTGTAAAAAGCAACGTAGTGCACTAAAAGGAATTTAAAAATTCAAAAGGCAGTTTAGATATGAAAAATGATTTGGCAGGATTATAGTTAATTTCTTACAGTGCTATATTTAAATTCACCATTGAGTGGTTTTAATGATAAAGAAATGCCCAGTTGTCTGCAGTGCAGTAACCAGGTAAAATGCTTAGGATGATTTCTGCTCCCCGGAGCCACTTGGTGGCCATTATTTGTATTGTTTTCTTTAACAACTGCCACTGAAATTTAATTCACTTGCTTTCGACACAGCTCGGTACACATGAGTGCAGCCCCTCCCCTTGATGAGCACTTTATTTCTTCAACATCTGTACATGACATCTGTACATCTGTACATTAAAGAAACTCCACTGGCAGTGAGAGTGTAGGCTAGGTGAGACAGAAATTATGTTATTGACATCTCAAACAAAACAATAATTCCACAGTAGCCATAGATTATTTTTTCTAAATAGTTAATCTTTGGAAACCATAACATTAGTGATGTTCATACTGCTATTGTATATTCCTCAATTCCTAAACCTAGCTATGGATATAATAAAGTTCTTCAAGAGAGGTGGTTTTCGCAGATCTGCCGATTGTCAGTCAGGTGAGAAACAAAGATTTTACCAGTTCAGACAGATACAAAGTTTGAATGCATTGATCACTCATTAAAGGAGAATTCTGGGTGATTTCAAAACATAGCTCTGTTGTTTGGATATCTGGAGTGCTGTCAGTAGCGAGAATATCTCAAACAATTAAAGTTTACCCCCATTACGCATTTACGAGGCAAGATTTAAAATGTGCTTTTAGCCTCTAAATGTCATTACAAGTGCATAGCCATGTGCAGTGTTATCACTCCCGAAGCTAGCATTACTCTTTTTTTATGGGGGGGGGGGGGGGGGGGG
>JACXGM010006870.1:5772-31958 GCA_016801145.1 Umbra pygmaea | reverse complement strand
CACGTCTCTGTCTACGCCATCACAAGCCCCTACTGGCAACTCTTAACCACTTGAGAGACCTCTCGAGCGGTCTTAAATAGCTGGGAGAGTAAGAGTGATTCTTAGCTTTGAGAAATTTGATAACTTGCTTTTACACTTAAGTTTGAGAGTAGGAGTAAATTTTGTCAATTCTCAGCACTTAAGACTAAAATGGCACTTTAAGAAGCTTGATAAATACGGGCCAAAGTATATAAGGTCTCACTATACCAGGATGAAAATATACAATAATACATTTGGTTTGATTTTGTTTAAAAAATACATTGGGGCGACAGAATGTACTGCATATGTGAAGTATATTTATAAAAACGTTTTCTTCCAATACTTTTTGATATGTAATTAGATTTTTTTGTCTGTTTTATGGCAGAAATCTCAAATATTGCAACTTTTTAAACGATAACAAAAAAGTCTCTGTTTGAGGTCTCAACGTGCTGTTCTCTTTGTTTGGGGTCTTAACGTGCTGTTCTTGCTGTGTGTATGGGGTCTCAACGTGCTGTTCTCGTTCTGTGTTTGGGGTCTCAACGTGCTGTTCTCGTTCTGTGTTTGGGGTCTCAACGTGCTGTTCTCGCTCTGTGTTTGGCGTCTCAACATGCTGTTCTCGCTCTGTGTTTGGGGTCTCAACGTGCTGTTCTCGCTCTGTGTTTGGGGTCTCAACGTGCTGTTTCTCGCTCTGTGTTTGGGGTCTCAACGTGCTGTTCTTGCTCTGTGTTTGGGGTCTCAACATGCTGTTCTTGCTCTGTGTTTGGGGTCTCAACGTGCTGTTCTCTTTGTTTGGGGTCTCAACGTGCTGTTCTCTGTTTTTGGGGTCTCAATTTGTTGCTCTCTCTTCCAGGCAGTGTTTTGGGGATGGCCTCCACTGGGCAGGCTGTATGATCATCTCCCTCCTGGGGCAACACAGACGCTTTGACATCCTGGACTTCAGTTACCACCTGCTGAAGGTGCAGAAACACGATGGCAAGGATGAGATCATCAAGAGTGTGGTAAGTAGAGGGTCAAAGATCAGAAAAACTGACCCTGTGATTCTGGGGATGATGTTAAGCAAGTAAATTTTGTGCAACGTTAAAGACCAGCGCTGACATGGCTAACGTGTGTTTTTAGGAAGTAAACTTGTTTTAACTTGTCACAATGAATGTCACATTCAAAGCATTACCAAGAAAGTTAAGAGCATTCATGTAGCTGCAAGGCTGGCTTACAGATGAGACAAAATATGGATATTATGAAATCATATGAAATGACCTCCTCTTCCCTTCTCAGCCTCTTAAGAAGATGGTGGATCGAATCCGTAAGTTCCAGGTCCTGAACGATGAAATCTTTGCTATTCTGAACAAGTACCTCAAGTCAGGAGACGGAGAGAACATGCCTGTGGAGCACGTCCGCTGCTTCCAGCCTCCCATCCATCAATCCCTGGCCAGCAACTGAGAATGACAGGTGCACCGTCCAATAACATGGACCAGCAATAGTACCTATAGTACCATCCACTTAGACTAGACCCAAAGGGTTTGCCCCAAGTCGCACCCTATTTCCTACAGGGGGATTATTACAACCTAGTCAGAAGTTGTACACTGCATAGGGAATAGGAAGCAATTTCGGACTCACCTTAAGACCAAACACACTTCCTGGATGGGCTTCCCCCATGGACCATGAACAGGTTCAACTTCCAAAATGTTTGTCAAGATGATAATTTTTGTACCCATTGTGCCTTATCTTATGAATAGCTATTTTCATTGTCTTGTTTGAAACTTTGTTTTATAAGTATTGAAAACTATAATAGATTAAAGAGGAAGATGATTTTTATCAAAGGATTATTTAAGGGCTTTGCGGTGTTGGGGTATGGTTGGGGAACAGTAGCCTATATTCAATGAATGAGGGTGAGAATGTAGTATTTTCTATATGGCATTAAACATTTGCATGCTAAACTATAATCTCAAAGAAAATCTGGAACATAACCAAGTTCTTACTGCTGATAAGCATTTATTCACTGTGCCTTTTGTTTTAATCATTTTAATTCAATAAATATGTAACAAATCTCTTGCTTATTCTTTAGGTATTTTGTAAACAATACAAAAGAAATGGTGATTTTCAAATAACTCTTCAAGTATCACATTAGAAACACTCTGTGGTCATCCCAATTGGCACCATATTCCCTACATATAGTGCACTACTCAGGACCCCAGATTATGGTTCCATTACCTAAATATAGTAGCAGTGGAGGCCAGTGAACCTTAATCGAGGATAGACTTGTGTGGACTGGAGTAAAACACATTAGTAATAAAGTGTGAGATTCTATTTGTCCAGTAGTCATTAATGGGCCCAGCCTCCACTGTTAAGTAGTGTACTATAGATGTATTGTAACATTTAGAATGCATGTCTTACCAGCTATCCATGAGCAGCTAAAACTGTAGCTAGATCCGAGGGGTGTACCAGACAGGTTCAACCAGTTAGCCAGCTAACTTTAATGACCATAAGCAACTGTTGATGATTTGGTTCATTAAGCGACTGAAGTGTGTGTTTTGGGTTGAGTCAATAAACAATTTCTCTTTCAAGCTTATTTCCAAGACAATTTATTTAGACAAGTTAGCTGGCTTTCTCCTTGAATTTGTTTTGTAGTATACCCCTCCGGGATCCTCGTTGGATACATTACAACAACAGAAAAGCCATTGATTTGTAGAAAGAAACTCAGTGCATGTTTAAATACAGATCTCTGTACATAAAATATAACAAGAGTTAAAAACCTACTAGTAGAATATTTACACCAACAACTACATGGGAATGAGATGAAGCTTAGTTTATACCATGTAGTACAGTCTCTGAGAAGAATAAGGCAAATAAAAACAAAGTACAATCGGTTGGTCTGTCCAAATCACTTATTTTTCCCTAAAGAGTTGATTGTCTTAAGGTCTTGAAACAAACGCAACAAAATGTCAACCACACCAGTGTAACGGCAGAGTAGAGGTCAAAATGTTCAACACACCAGTGTAAGGTTATTGTAGTTTTATTCCGTTGGACCACAGTGAGTTCTAAGAAGCCGTCATAGCCCCGTTCCTCCTGGACAGGTTGTCGAACGGCATCCCCACCTCTCGCTCGTCCATGTCCATCTCTGTCGAGTCGTTCTGCAGAGGTTCATAGGAGCTGTGAGCGGCCGCTCCGTTTGCGATGACGCCAGGCCGGTTGTCCTTCCTGATGGAGACGGCCAGCGTGGACAGGCTAACGTTTAGGTCTTTGAAGGCGTGGAGCAGGAAGATGCCCACGATGATTGTTAAGAAGCCACTCAGGGTCCCGATGACATCGTCGGTGCCCATGTGCTCCCACTCCTTGAAGAGGATGGCCGAGCAGGAGAGGACCGAGGTGGTGAAGAACACGTAGTAGATGGGTGTGACCAGGGAGGTGTTGAAGATGTCCAAGGCCTTGTTCAGGTAGTTAATCTGGGTGGAGACGCAGGCGACCAGCCCCAGGAGCAAGACCCATGCCAGAGGGTTCCCTGCCACGGACTTCCCAGCGATGGCCTCCTTGATGGCGATGCCCAGGCCCTTCACGCAGGAGACGGACAGTGCTCCAATCACAGAGCAGATGGTGATGTAAACCATGATGTTGGTCTGGCCGTGACGGGGCCCCACCACGAAGATGAAGATGAGCGCTACGATGATGACGAAGGTGGCAAACAGCACAAACCCTGATGGGAGACAGTGGGGTGAGCTTAGCCTGGACAGACAGGTAGTCATAACAAACAGAGAAGTTGTGGAGCTCCAGACTCCACACCCCCTCCACACCTTTTATGGGACGAGAAGCCCCCCCCGACCTTCTCATCGAATGTGGTTTAAGGAAATGAAGCTCTGCATACCTGGGTCCACCAGTTTGTGGGCCATGTGCTCCAGGCTGCTGATCTCCTCCTCCTGGGGGGCGTGGATCACCATGTTGGTGGAGCCCAGGATGCTGAGAAGACAGCCCAGTTTACCGTGCAGGTTCAGACGCTCCGACAGGAAGTATGAGGACAGCACTGCACTGCAACACAACACACTAATAAATATCACCCCAGAAAAGCTCATCTGAAAATGTTGCTGATTTTGTGCAGGCGCAGCAGCAATTGTCATTTGTGTGATTAAAATGATGTATTCATGTAGCTGAACTCAATGTAGACTTATGAAATACAAATCTAGAAGGAACAAGTGTTCCTGTATTGTGAATGTTTATCACAGTAATTTCCTTAATCAATGGTTTCCAAAAGTTGGTACCTCCAACCGTTAATATAATAAGCTTACCTGAATCAAGCAAACTAGTGTGATCAAGGGTGTATGGGATAAATAGACCTGCCTGTATTCACTTCGAGCCAGTGTTCATCAATGTTGCTTCTGCTATGAAACAGCTAGCAAGGTAAAATCCCATTTAGCACTGGTAATTTTTTGCCTTGCAGGTTCACAAAACAATTGCTAGGTGTTCCTAATGATATGATGTGCATTTGTTTTCATCTGATTTTGAGACCTGACAGACAGCAGGAATTTGAACATTACATATTGCATGCTTGTTTTCTGTAACAGTGGGCCATGAATCGCATTCTTCAAGTCAGGACTCTGACAACTGAGCCCTAGACAGACTGGGGCTCTCTAAACCCTCTGGAAATTTAAACACAGACCGGTAGGGTAAGAAACTCTTTGGTCAACCAAGACTCGACTAATCTCTCTTTACAATCGACTATCAAAACAATAGCAAAATATGTACTTGGATGACGTCGGGAAGTAGCGTGGGATCATGGGTTTTGTTATCGTCGTCAATGATAACCTTCCAATCTAGCATCTCCGGCAGAAAAAATGTTCACTGACCAAGTAATGTATTGTTAAAAATATAACTTTATTCATGTTACGTTTGGCGGTTCCCTGGAACGTAGAGCCACTAGAGCAGTCAAAGGATATATGACGCCATTGACGGAAGACAAAATTAAACGTCCCGTGTCTTCGAATTATATTACAAATTTCTCTGGGTTTGAAAGTTGGTGGAAACATTTAGGATAATGTAAGTACACAACTAAGAAATATATATAATATAGGTATAGTGATGTTTGCTTTTTTAATGCAAAGTACATCTTTTGTTATTGTTTTGGAAAACTACATATTGTACCTTTAAGTGACACAGGCTGGAGTCAGATCTCACCCAGCAGATCGCACACTGGGTTTGATGCATTGCGCACCGTTTCATTCGCTCCTGTCCCGAGCGTAACATGAGCCCATCTTCCCCAATTAAGATCCGCTGACCGCACCTCTCACACAGCCATACGGCTGCTCGACTAAAACAAATCTTAGCCGACCAAGAGTATATCTTAATGTATAATATTAATGTACATTTTCTACAGTTTTATTTCCACTCTCATCAGATCAGTGAAGTTCACATGAGTTTGATGTTTTGGAAACACTCCAAATCAAGATGTTTTTATGACATTATGTTAGGAAAGCGTTTATTGTCTCAAAAAGTTCTATTTCATTCAATAACCCACAGTGTTGACAAATTACAATTGTCAACCCATTTCATAACTATGCAGTTTGTGATGAAGGACGTGAATTGTTCTGTCCGACCACAGAAGCGTCTGTCTGATCATGGTGTAATTAGGACTGTTGTGTGCCATAATTAAAGTTGCCAGCAGGTGTCACTGTCGAGTAAAGGTTTCAAAACATTTCATGATGCCTCCAGTCAAATGTAGCAGACGTCACTGTCGAGTAAAGGTTTCGAAATGTTTCATGACTTATCAAATGTTTAAATTCTCTCAATCGTTTCAAATGCCTCGTTTGACCATCACTAGCTGCCCCTCCCTCTGAGGGAAAAAACCCATGCTTGTTTCTACAATAACAACATCCACACAGAGCCTTCCATTAAGGCCATTGTGCACCCTTGAATCTCTCGCTCCCAAAGAGAGGAAAAGCCCCTGTCTACACAATTCTAAACTGTATTTAACATGCTCATAGAATTTCTTTCCTCAACAAGTGCCACAGAGTCAGGACACACATTTATCATCCCTTTCTGATAGACAGCACCCTACACAGGGCAGATGTCCCCTTCACTGCCCTGGGGCATTGGGGATGATCTGTAGACCGGAGGAAGAAGTACCCCCTACTGGCCCTCCAACACCTCTTCCAGCAGCATTAGCCATATAATATACAGCCCTGATGGTGGTTCAAACCTGCTACCTTTGGGTTCCCAGTCTGCTACAGCAGATAGTCTTACGGTGAGCAAATTCCAAGAATCACGCTTTGCAAGTACATATGTTGATTGATTTTATATGCTATATATGTGCTAATCAATGTACTTATGAAACTGTCGGTTGTCAGTAAGACATCTTTCACAGAACTTAAAAATTTGAGGCAGAAAAAACAGCTGACATGCATGTGAATAAAAAAGCATTGACAGGCAGAGAACTTCCATTGTCGCCTCTCCAATTTGTTTAGGTCTGCTATCTCTGGGATACATCTTATACATGCAATGTCTGCGGGTTCCCAGGAGAGGTTTGAGAACCACTGACCTAGACGAAACATTAAAGCCACTACACAAATGCATGCAACGCTTTCATGTTAATGTCAACATAATTTAGCCTGGTAGGCTGTAGTAGTTCTGGCAGAATATTGAAAACATGGGACTAATCCAACATGACGTACCTGACTAGCACGCTGAGCGCTCCCAGAGGGGTCACTAAGGTAGCCGGGGCGAAGGCGTACGCTGCAAAGTTGGCCCCTTCTCCAGCGGCCACTGGAACCACACAGGACATAACATCAACATACGCGCACACAGGAAACTGAAACTTGAAAAGCACAGGATGTGGACAATGTTATTGGTAAAACAGAAATCAATCTTCTCTGAACTATGGAAAAATGTACATATGTATCCACCATCCTCATTTCACATCCAATTGAACAGAAAATGTACTTTTGATTTATGATGTACCATATTAATGTAAATAGTAAAATGAATGTCACACACAGAAATACTGGGACCATTAATCTAATATTTTAGCCTTTGGAGATATTAACTGCAGTCAAGCACTCACTATCTGTAGCTCTGAATTAGATTTCTACAATTTCACTAGTAGGTTGGCCCGCAAAAATGCTCCAGTTCTCTCAGGTTTGACAGGTGACTTCCCAACTGCTAGTTTCAGTTCTTTCCACAGATGTTCGATGGGATTTAGATCAAAACTCACTGAAGACCACTTTGAAATGTTCCAATATTTTCTTCTTGTCCATTCTTGGGTGCTTTTCAGTAATTTTTTGGGTCTTTATGCTGCGTTCTGACATCAGGTTATAAGCTTCGGTCAAAATTGCCTTGATAAGTCTTCTGATATCATTCCCTGCACAGATTCAAACAGTGCCAGAGGCAGCAAAGCAACCCCAAAACATCATGGACCCTCCTGCATGTTTCATGGCATGAATGTTGAAAATTGGAAAGTAGTTGTGATTTAACAAAGTTCTAATTTTGTTTCATCTTTCCAAAGGACATTCCTTTAGAAGGAATTTAACTTATCCGCATGCATTTTGGCAAACTCCAGTTTTTTGTATATCTCTCCTAGAATTCAGAAGATGCAGGAAGGCCTACCATTGAGACAATTTTCATTCAGACTACAATGGATGGTGCGACTTGAGACTATTGCAGTTTCAGCTTGAACGTCAGCTTGGATCTGTTTTGAAGTTTTCCTTCTCTTTTTAATGTTCAGTGTGATACACACAGTGACACAAAACAGCAGAGTAATTTTCTATATTCAAACTGGCTGAATGGATGATTATGTGAAGACATCTGTGTCACTATTTAAAATTAGTCTGCTTGACGTATCACTACAATACAATTATTACATTTAACTACTAAAGTTTATCAACAATATAGTCCAGGCAATTTTAGAATGTCTTTATAGAATAAGCAACAATTCAGCTCTTGACAGCTTTTTTTGTTCCACTGCAAACTAAATACATGCATGTATGGCAAAATATATTTTAATGTCAATACTTTTCATGGCGAATGGTGCAATATTTTAATAGATGCAAGGGTACCAATTTTGGCCACATCTGTATATGATCATGTAGCAACACGTGAACTACACACATTCAGAAGTTCCACACAAGGTGAATACAATCTCAGACAAAGATGGGACATCTTTTTATACAGACATTCGAGGTGTAATCTCACACTTACTTGAAAGTAAGCCAGCCCACCAGAGCCACTCTTTTAGATAGGCATGACCTCCTTGACCTGGTCAGAAAACAAGTGCAGATTTAATTACAACATCCAGTCCAGGGTTTTCCTAATGTGAAAAAAGGATCCCTGGGGAAAAATAGTTGGTGACCACTGATTGTGATGATCTGCCTTAATTAACCTTTTGACATTTCTGACAGTGTAAAGCATGTTTTTTTACAACTTTTTATTATTATTTCAAAAAAGAATTGAATAAAGTGCATACAAGCAGTCACATGATGTACCGAGACTGTTTATCACTCAGACTTTAAAGTGAGATACAGGAGAAAGGTAATACAAAAAATAGTAATACAACAGAAATACAAATGGAAATATTACAATTGCGGAAAGCGTGTCAAGTTGCACTATATATGCTAGGCCTGTTTAAATCAACACCAAGGTATTTGCTTGCAGAGTAGCACATAGCACAATTGCCTCTTCTCTACCTTCAGTTTACTCAAACCCTACATCCCTACCCAGCCTCTTGGTGCTGCCATCTCTGGGCTCCTCTTTGTCCCACCACTATGGGAGGGCAGCTCCCACTCAACCAGCAGTGCTCTTCTCTGTTCTGGCACCCCAGTGGTGGAACCAACATCTCCTTAAAGCTAAGAGTCTCTGCTGATTTCCAGAAAATCTCTAAACCCTACGTTCTTAAAACAAATCTCAAGTCCACAGCCTCTTCTCTTACTGTTGCCTTTGTGAACTTAGTCTTGCAGAAAATGAATACATAAATTCTTCCTTCTAGCACTATGATGATAGCTCAGCTATGATTATGCCAGCAGCATAGAGCCCTGTATTGCACTGCTGGTTTGCTTATAAAGCTAAGCAGGGTCGGGCCCTGGATGGGAGACCAGTGCTGCTGGAAGTGGTGTTGGAGGGGGCACTCTTCCCTCTGGTCTAAAGATCATTCCCAATGCCCCAGGGCAGTGATGGGGACATCTTTCCTGCGTCGGGTGCCAGTCTTTCGGATGAGGCGTTAAAACGGGTGTACTGACTCTCTGTGGTCACTAAAGATCCGATGGCACTATTCGTAAGATTAGGGGTGTTAACCCCGGGGTCCTATACAAATTTCCAATCTGGCCCTCATACGATCATGGCAACCTAATCATTCCTGTCTCTCAATTGGCTCATTCAATCCCCTCTCCCCCTCCTCTCCCTTTCTTCCCCCGGCCGTTGTTGCAAATGAGAAAGTGTTCTCACTCAACTTGCCTGGTAAAATAATGGTTAAACTAAAAAAATAGCTAGTTTGCATAAAGTGTACCCACTATAACTCATGAGTTGGTCAAACCTATGCACTATGTATAAATTACTCTGGAATCAGTGTCTGCTAAATGATTGTTTTTAAATCTTCATGTTAATAACAAGTATTACATGTTATTTTTATGCTCAGGTCATTATTGTAATAACCAGTATTACATATTTAGCTTAGGGTGTTATGGTAACAACCAGTATTTCAGGCTGGGATGTTGCATTCTGCAGGTATGTTGTCGGCTGAACTTTGATACATTGTCAAGGTAGCGGCCTGGTTCTTTCTGCTTGTTACGTCATCTCCACCCAAATGTTCAATGTAATGCCTAGTAAAAGTCCATTAGATAGGATGCCATTGGCGATTTAGAATGGTGTTGGTATAGAAGGCAGAGAACTTAACTCCATCCACACAGAAGTTAATGATTATCATCATGCCACATTCCACTTAGATGACAAACTCATAACGCTACTACCAGCCAACCACCACACCCACACACCAGTCAGAAAGCTAGGACATGCTGGGTTTGGGTGTGATTTATTGAAGTCTACAGTATACCATGCAGAGTTACAGTACATGTGACTTAAACACATGAATTGAACCTGCTCTTGTCTGCCCATCTTACTATAACATTACTGTAATGTCAAATGACAGGGGGATGTATAGCATATGTAGTCTGTCCAACTTACTGTTTTGAAAAATGGACACTAAATGGACACTTAAAACACAGTGGAATGTACTGTACATTAGACATTTTAATCGTTTAGCAGACATTGCATGTAGCTAACCTTGTGGATTTTGGTGCAAGTGTCTGAGAATAAGACTAGCAAGGTAAACAAGATATTTTACAAAACGAATGAAGTGTACCTAACTAAAGGTGAGTATAAACGGTACCTGCTCTACATTGTCCCTTCCTGGCAAGGCGGAGCAATCCTTTCTTCTTCAAAATGAAGCTGCCTCCTATGAAGATGCTGGAGCTGATGGCTAGTCCCAGGCCGATGTAGAAATCATACTTCCCTCGGTCCTGGCCCATGCTGATTCTAGATGAGTTGTTCCGACTCTCCGTCACATTGACCACCACACCACAGCAGTTACTGAACAGTTGAGCAGTTGTCACCAACCCACGAACCTTAAATAAAACACGAGAATGAAAACTAAATCAGTCATAACTACGAAATCAAACTTTCACAAATGTACCTGATGTTGATTACACCTGTTGGTACTTATTAGACCACCTTACCATTTCGACAAGTTAGATCACAGAGCGAACAAAAATTGGTTCCTTTACGGAAATAACACTTTGAAAGCCGAACACAACACTAGTGATGAGCAAAAACACCTTACATTTCCGCAACGCTACCTTTACTGAATCTCACGTCAGGAATTCAGGAAGTGACTAAGATTGATGCAGCATTCATACAGCCACACACTCCTGGAAAAGTACCCGTAAAAAATATCATGCCAATGTTGCAAACATGAAAAATTCCCGTTAACTTATGTTACTCAATCCTGCACGATGAAAACAATACCATGGTTTGACTAGGTGTGTGCAAATTGTAGATAGCTAGTTAACGTTAGCTATACTAGCCATGCCAGTTAAAGTTAGCTAACGTTAGCCAACTTTAACTGGCATTGCTAGTATAGCTAACGTTAGCTAGCTAGCTAATTATCCAACTAGCTGTTAGCTACAGTAGCTAGCTAAAGTATTACTCTTAATTCCCTAAGCTCAGTATAGTTAACTAACTCGTTAGCCAGCTAACGTTAGCCAGCATTGTTGTATTTATTGAGATAAACTAAATCGTTGTTGTCTACCCCTCACGTGACAGTAGGTAGGTGACTTGTTAACACACTGGCTAATAATGTTGGCTACATTACCAGAGGTTGGTAGCAACAGTGCCAGCTAGACTGGCATAGATAAACCTGGCAAAGGTTTTCTGGAAATATACGCGACCTAATAACTAGCAATGCTAAAGTAAACAAAGATATAATTGATATGATCTGCGTGTAAAATACCTGTCAGAAGAGCTATGTTTTTTCCAAGAATACGGTGGTGGTAGAAACCTGACTGATCACATTACTAGCGACTCAACTTGACGGCAATTGGACGGCACCTCATCTGACAACACAGTGAAAAGGGCAAAGTTCAACGGAAGCACACATTTACTATTATCAGAGATATTCAGTACCGTCTTTGGTATAATCACAGTAATATCATATATATGACTAATGTAATGAGTGCCACATTTTTTAACAACGTGTAAAAGTATGTATTGCGCGCTTACACAGGTCCCATTCAAATGTAAAAAACATATATACACAGACATACAGCTTCAATGTAGCACAAATCAGAACTAAAAAAACTCTAATATAATAAATTAGTTTAGAACATATATATTTGTCTATATTTCCAGATTATTTATTTATTTATTTATTACAGGGACAGTGCATATTAATCAACATTTCTTTCAATATGTCAGAGTTAGCCATAGCCATTTCACTTGCAGTCCCTAGCCAGATGGTAAGTCACCCTAAAAGAGAATTAATTACATATTTACATAACAATATACAATTTACAAAAAAATTTGACAAAAATACTATTAAACTAAAATGTACAATAGAAACACAACAGACAAACAATCAGACCCTTACATGAACACATACTGTACACACACAAATAAAGGAAGAAGCCAGCAGGGGGCAGCGAAAGCAGGCCTAGTAGTAAGCTAATGTAAGCCTTACAGTGGTTCTTAATCCTTGTCCTGGGGACCCACAGCCATTCCATATATTAGATGTATCCTAGACCTAGCACACCTGAATCAACTTGTCAACTACTCATCAAGCTCTAAGCTAATGTTGACATCAATCGAGCTCTGATTATCAATAAGCCATTTTTTTTTAACTGGATCTTGAACCATATGTGTATAGATTTCTGATGTTTAAGGTTCCACTCAGTAGCAGCTCAGAAAAAGTGGTTTGGCCAAATACATTTTTCCTAAAGGGAGTGATACAATCTCCCCTCGCTGCACCTCTGGTTCTACCATATTTTTATTTCACCTTTTAGAACAAGATCAGCTGTTCTGATGTTGACAAACTGGTGGAGAAGAGGTGATGATAAACCGTGAATAATTTTATAGATAAGACATAGATTTGAATATATTACCATGTTTTCCCATTTGAGTAAACTGTGTTTTTGTAATATTGGACAATTATTAAAAATGCTTGGTTTCTTATCTAGAATTGTTTAAGTTTGTTTGTAAAGTGATTGCAGAGGTTTAAGAGATGTAACACTAGCTTGTGACCAAGTGGGTAAACAGTAAGTGATGTGTGAGAAGATCATGGAGTGCATTTTAGCTGCCTGTGTGGACATTTGATGAATGTCTAAAGTTACTGAGGTTGAATGTGATTCGATTATGGACCCTTTTTTCGTGTGATTTAAATGACAACTTTGAATCAATTACAACCCCCAGATATTTATATTCTGACCTGATCTGCAGCATTTCTCCTGACACATCAACATCTGGCTCAACACCGAAGTTAATTTTGGACTGAAAAACATTGCTACTGTTTTTGATTTGTTCAACAGCAGGCAGGAGTGTTTCAACCAAGCTATAATATTAACCATGGAGTTAGTGAGCTTCTCAGAGATATTCCTTAACAATGGTTATTGTAGCCAAAGAGTTTCATTTTTGTTTCATCAGACCAGAGGACATTTCTCCAAAAAAGTAAGATCTTTGTCCGCATGTACATTTGCAAACCATAGCCTGGCTTTTATTTGGTGGTTTTGGAGGAGTAGATTCTTCCATGCTGAGCAGCCTTTCAGGTCATGTCGATATAGGATTTGATTTACTGTGGATATAGATACTTCTGTACCTGTTTCCTCCAGCATCTTCACAAAGTCCTTTGCTGTTGTTCTGTTATTGGCACATTTTGGAACAAAGTACGTTCATCTCTAGGAAACAGAACACATCTCCTTCCTTAGCAGTATGACAAGGGCCCTCTTTCCCCTTGGGCCCTGGTAATCAGTATTGGTTTTACCCCCAGTCCGACGCCCCTGGGTGCTCCTAGGACTTTTAGTTAAAGAAAAGTGTTCTCTAGGCAGATCTGCCTTGGTGGCAGAGGTAATTTGATTGGTTGATGACGTCTGTGTGGTCCCATGGTGTTTATACTTGCATACTATTGTTTATACAGGTGAAGGTGCCTTAACCTAGTGTCTGTAAACTTTTGACCCACTGGAATAGTTTTTTTGTGAATTATATGTAGTATAATCTGCCTGTAAACAAATGTTAAGAAAAATGACTTGTCATACACAAAGTAGTCCTAACCAACTTGCCAAAACAGTAATTTGTTAATGACATCTGTGTAGCAGTTGACAAACAAGGATTAATGACTTCACCCTAAGTGTATGTAAACGTTCAACTGTATATAAGGCCTTATTCCACAAACTGCAATACTCTCTTACCTCAAAATGAAACTGGAAAGTCAGCAGACCTCTACAGTCCTCACAAAACTGGTTATTGCTTGAAACTGTAACTTTGGCCCTCACCTCTTGGAATGTTTTAAAGAGACCTTAAGCTTGATGAATTGATTCGTTTAGGTCCAAGCTAAATTAACAATTTTCTGATGACTGTAATGGTTATTCTATAGGTACATGGTGTAAAAATTCTTAATTGACCAGATACCAATTGACAATGATTTCCTACACTTTGAAGTACATATTTAGCATTTGAACAGGAATTGTGCTTCCACCGTGTTTGTTAATGGGTAGACACCAGTCTGTCTTTAATATAATTAATGGATTTCAAGCAATGGTTTTGTGTGTAACAAAGAACTGTATATAGTGTAAGCAATCATTATCCCATACACATTGTTTTATCTGATTTTTTGAATATCAAGAAATAAAGTTTAAACAGGATTTGTAAACTGGTCACTTGAAAGTAGTTCCATTATTATGGCTCAAATTAGAAATAGAAACTTTTATTTCTTGTAATTGTATTTCACATTTTCTGTACACAGGACTCATCTGTAAAAGAGAGACCTTGGTCTCAGTCTGATTCTTCCTGTGTAAATAAAGTTAAAATGAAAAATACACTGTTCCTCCTTGCACTGTGAACATTTACACGGTGTGTTCAAATTAAGCAATACATTTTAGGACCAATTCATTCAGAAACTCAGGGAATTCCAAAGGGTTCACATACCTTTTCTTTTCATCCTATGTCACAAGATAATCCACCGTTGACTTCCATTCACATATCTTTTTAGACAATGTGCACTTAAATTTGTTATTCAAGATCACTTTGAGACTGACATGCCTCAGATCAGTCCATTTTCTCTGGCCGTTTACCCTGGTGCATCCAGGTCAGTGATGTCTCCGAGGAGATGCGCAAGAGTAGGACCCCTACTGCCACTGTGGTCAGACCACACAACATGCCCAGGCCGTCCACCATGCCCACGGCTGTCCACTCCCTGAACAAAATGGCAGAAGCTGTGAGGACTGTAGAAGTGAATGTCACATAGTAAATGGCTTCAAACATGTGTGAGCTGTGGTATTCCAGAGCCTTGCTGATGAAGATGAACTGAATCAGTATGCTGACTGCCAGGGTTCCCAGAAGACCCAGGAAGAGACCCAGGGCTCGGCTGCTGGTTGGCCCCTCAGTGAAGGCCTCCTGGGCAACCAGGCCCAGTCCTTTGCTGCTGGGGACCGTGAAGCTCCCAAGGAGGGAGCAAATGAATACATACACCATGATGTTGGACCTGCCGTGAGCTGGGGCGACCCACATTATCAGCACAAACAGTACCAGGATCACCAGAGACGCATAGGTTACGAACACTGCAAGAAGAGGTACCAAAAAACAGTTTTCAGACTCATCTGATAATGAGACTGAAATGCTTTGCATCAACAATAGGAATTAAAGCATTTTGAGGAGTCTGGGATACTGTTGCATAATTTAAATGCGTAAACATATTAGTGCTATGATTTCTGGTGCACTGTGCAAATTAGATGCCATCAGGGAGGTAAAACATCTCAGACTCAAGAGTATACACACCTGGATCAGACAGTCTTTGCTCCAGCTCCTGACTAGACCTGATGCTCTCCGAGGTCGGGGAGTGGATAATCAGCATCACAGAGCCAGAACAGCACAACACACAGCCCAGCTTCCCCAGGACGTTCAGCTGCTCCTGGAGCACATATGAAGCCAGAACAGCCCTGGAGCACAAAGCATGTTTTTATTAAAACAGTCAGGCAAACAGTCCAGACGTGCACGTCAGGCATATAAAAAATGAATGCTGGAATTAAGCAAAATAAAATAAATCTGCCAATATTTGAGGAAACTATACAGACAGACAGAGATTCGGGAAACAAACTATAAATTAATTCAGATGAAAATTATGGAAAATCAGGCTTGTTATGTTTGTAGTGTGGTTAGACTCGTCTGTTTTTTATATACTGTAGGCTAATAGGTTCTGTATGTTGGAACTGGATTTTGACAAGCCTTTCAGAATCATTCCAAGGAGTCAATGTAAAAATGTATTCAATTGGTAAAGAGAATTTACAATTGCATTACAAGTTTTAAAGACAGCTTTACTCCTGAGCTGTAAGGTTCAGAAGGCATGCACAAAGTAAAAGAGTGGCCGTAAGGGAAGCCAGTAGAAAAGAGAAATTGCTTTTATATATATACAGTTTATTTTGTTTTATTGAACACAGGAACAATATTATATTGTATTCAATTTTTGAACATACACATTATTTTGTCCATAAAATGCATTGCTAGATACTTAGATATTGCATCAATTTTGCTATGCAAATATTGTCTATATTTCTATATATGTCTATATTACAAAACAGTGGGTTACCAAAACACATAAGAGCAATTAATTATGTCATATGGACTTTTTAGTATTTTTTGTTGCAAAATCATTTAAATACAGTGGGTACATATTTCCAATAAATTTTTCATTAATTTTTCCGGTTCCATCCTGTAGCAAACATTGTAGGTAAACATTTCCATGAGAAAACAAAAAGTCACACAGTCTATTCACTCACCCAAAGAGCACCCCCAGAGCGCCTAATGGTGTGACCACTACAGCAGGCGCTGCATTATAAGCCAGAAAATTTCCAATCTGTCCTACAATCACTGTTGAGAGGAATTTAGTGGCATTCATGAAAAATCAAGAACTATATGTAGTATATTGTGTTGTTTAGTAGTGTTTCTCAACTAGGGTACTTTGGAGTTCTGCAGGAGGTACATTAAATCTTTGCAAAAATGCTAATTAAAAAATATGTCATGCATAATTCCTAAAATAATTATACTATAATAATGAATGAATTAAGTGATGGATTCTAAACATTTGAAATGAGGCACTGAAATGTTTTTGTTTAAAAACGGTTGTTGTTTAGTGAATTTACAATGGTATTGTACCTCTTTATAAAGTCTTTTTTTTCTACCAAAAATGTTTTGCGCTGGTCAGGGGTTACTTGGCACTGACCAGGGGGTACTTGGCTTAAAAAGGCAATTCAAAGGGGGTATAATATTGATAAAGTTTGAGAAACACTGGTTTAGTAGAAGGAACGTACATGTACTTCTGCAAACACAGGACAGGGGGCACTGTAAACTAGGCTACTTACTTGAGATTGTGCCGCTCCACCATACGCCATCTTTAAGATAGGATGCACCTACAGAAACGAATTAAATGCAGTGTTTGTGTTATGCCATTAACTGGTAGAGAAACCTCTTTCCAGGGTTATTACTGATCCGTAAAAGCAATGTTTTGTTCCTCCGTGAAAATACTTTATTGTGATAGTACAGTCATCAGGAAAGTTTTAACGTATGACTCGAGATGGTGTTCAGACAGGCCTGTCATAAGGAAAGTTTTAACGTACGACTCGAGATGGTGTTCAGACATGCTTTTCATACAATTACGCGATGCAACTACTGTATATGTCGACTCTAATGAAACCACTGACTGTATATACTACAACAACATTGTGGCTAACTAGCTTATTAGTCGATTGATTAAACGTTGGTTAATTTCCCAGCAATCTACCTTTTTCACGGGCTCGTAATATTCCCTTTTTTTGTAGCACAAAAGTCGATCCATTAATGAAACTTGAAATGACAGCTATCCATACACCAGCAGCAATAGGTGTTGTATTCGCTACCATCTCTACTGCTGATGCAGTGACACAATCATAGACCGTATATATTACGGACACAATGAAAACGGTATGTAGTATGGATGGGCGGATCGATCCCAAAATACCAATACTTCCGATCCTAAAGTATTTTCTTCGGAATCGATACTGAAATGGAAATATCCATAGGTGTTTTTATAAGCCTATTCATTAATATTTTTAATCGAACAGAGAAGTGAGAAACAATACCAGCAATCAGAGAAACACACACATATGAGTGAACGCTGTTAACCAATTCCCCCGTCAGCCCTCAAACGACTTTCACTCTTAAATTATCGGTGTTGATTTTGGTGACTTGTGTCCTTTCAGCGACACTATCTTATGCTGGCGACACTTCAGATTACGTCAAATAGGTCGGTATAATGAGAAAACCATCAAAATAAAAGCCCGAAGGTCAATGCATATCAAAGTGCATAACACTTTAATTAGTTAGTGAACTCTATACAAAGGCCAGTTTTACGATGTTTTAAGCATGTAGAACGTTTGATTTAGGTGAAAAAATAAAATATTTAATAAAAATGTTATAACAACAGTAGTTGTGCCTACATTATAAAGACCATGCTTGCATATGCAGATTTTGCTCTGTAAAAACTAAACTATCGCTTGAGCCTATACATGGATTATGGATAACTGTTCAGTAGGATGTACTCTATCCAAATATAGTATGAAATCCCTAGGCACTTGATGCTGTATGGCCAAGAAACCTTACATCAGGGACCCTTGTCACTCTCCCATTCATTTCACTGTAAGACATAATTTAACATGTACATTCTGCTTTATAAAAACTAAACTATCGCTTGAGCCTATACATGGAATATAGATAACTGTTCAGTAGGATGTACTCTATCCAAATATAGTCTGAAATCCCTAGGCACTTGATGCTGTATTGCCATGAAACCTTAAATCAAGGACCCTCGTCACTCTCCCATTCATTTCACTGTAAGACATAATTTAACATGTACATTCTGCTTTATAAAAACTAAACTATCGCTTGAGCCTATATGGACTATGGATAACTGTTCAGTAGGATGTACTCTATCCAAATATAGTCTGAAATCCCTAGGCACTTGATGCTGTATGGCCATATATTTTGGTGATATTAGCCTTGGTATTACTTGGAATCGGATCGAAAGTATATTTGTGGAATCAATCATTTCTAGTTTGTAGGACATTTCACAAATGTGGTTTGATATTCACACATTCAAACATAAAACAGACATTAACCAATGGCCAATAAACGCTTGAAAAATCTATAATAAATTAAATGTTTGTTTTGAATCAAATTTCTAGTTTTGATTTCATAGAAATCCATAAAATCAATAATATCATGTTTTAAGCTCTAAAAATCAAGAACTTATTTATTGATTGTCACATCAATATCAAACTAGGTAGTATTGCAATACTAATGAAAATTACACATTTTAAATCACAGGAGGATAGATTACAATCCAAGGCTTTTGGTTTATTTTTTTAATGCAAATATTTGATAGAATTTGAAAGCTCATTAACACTTACAAAAATAGTTGTTGTACCTCCCTGATGGCACCTAATTCTCACAGTGCACTACATTACTCCAGAAATCATAGCACAGAGAGATTTTCACATTTAATCTATGCCACAGTACCCATTCTCCACAATAATGCTTTGGTTTATATTGTAGATGGGTGATTATCAGATGAGTCTGAACAGTTTTTGGTACCTCTTCTTGCAGTGTTTGTAACCTATGCATCTCTGGTGGTCCTGGTACTGGTTGTGCTGATAGTGTGAGTTGCCCCAGCTCACGGCAGGTCCAACATCATGGTGTATATATGCAGAAAATAGTAGAATAAATCTTATGTAGTTGGATTTTGATGTGACAATCAATAAAAAAGTTATATTCATTTTTAAAGCTAAAAAACATTATAGATTTTATATTAAAAAAGGTTGTAAAAATATGCCAGACTTTTATAGAATAAATCATATTTAGTTTTTTATTAATATGACAATCAATTAATATATTTTTTACACCTTAAATTGGCAATTGGTTAATATCTGTTGCATGTCAGTGAAATGTTTCAATGTCTGAATATGAAACCAAATGTACCTCGGTTTTCTAACCAGAGAGCGACAGCGCCCTCCATAGGATGTAGTAAACTAATGCACCTTGCACAAATAATAGTAAATCCAACGAAAAAAAAACATTACTTTTGAATGTGTTTATTGACATTATTTTTTCAGATATAATACAACAAACAAGTTGATCATCAACAAAACATGTTAACTTCTGCCAATTCAGGGACAGATTCCAAATCCAAACAAGTATCTATGATCATTCGTAATCATCACATTTCTGACTGAAAATATAAAAGTGACATGAAGGTAGGGAATTCACTAGAGATTTATCGATGGGGGCTAAAGCCTCTACTAGGGCGGTCTAGGGGCATGATCCAGCAGGAGTTTTTAATAGCCCCAAATTGTTTGCTCTCCCTCAGCCTCTCCTTTTGCATGACCCTTCAATATAAGTCCAAATATTTTACAAAATAAACATTAAGTGACTGAAACATTGAAGCGTTGATTTTTGTGGATTTCTATGGTGGGCAGAATCATTGACAAAAATTATGTTTGCTGTGTAAACCTCTTAAACTGCAAATCTCATGCGAGTCATTTAGTTTATTTATGAACATGTTAAGCCTATGTAATAAAAAATCTAAATTATAACTGAAACATTAAACAACTTCCACTTTCTCTCTAGTTGATTATTAACCTCCATCAGACCAGCTCCCTCAGCCCTATCAGCCTGCAGTTTCTTTCTATCATTCTTGCCAAGTTATTGTGATTAAACCCACATTTACACCAACTCAGGTCTTAATGAGTGATCAATCCATTCAAACTTTGTGTCTGTCTGTTTTGAACTAGTAAAATGTTTGTTTTTCACCTGACTGACATTCAGCAGAGCTGCAGGCACCGCCTCTCTTGAAGAACTTTCTTATCCATAACTACAGTTCAGTAGGTTGTCATACGAGATTGCACGGTTGACAAAAAAGAGGAACATTTTTTTTTTTTTATGAATAATGTAAAAGCCCCCCTAAATTTGACCTAGCGACGTCGCTGTGTGAAGGCATACACTGAGAATTGGATAAACTTGCTTCTACCTACAATTCTGAAGAACGGATGCACGTTAAGGTACGTCACGGGTTTCCACACCTCATCGCTGACTGGTTCAGCTGTCAATCAAATGGGTCCAACATGGACGACTTGGTAATGCAGAAAAGCCCGTGACAGGACTAGACGGGCGATTATAGTACAAAAATAAGCTTGCAGGTAACGACAACAGTATTTTTATACATTTTCACACCTATGTAGTTGAAGTGAGTGAATGACATTGCCTAATGAAAAGGGCGTGAAACGCGTCTGTCTGTCTATTTGTTAGGACGAAGCTAGCAGCTAGATGCAGATAGCCTTTCCAGCTAGATAGCGAGGAGTGCTAAACTGCAGCACACAAATTTCGTTACTAGCTACTATGACAACACAGGATGTATCCTTACAGTTTTGCCAATAAATGTAGTTAAATCCATAGTATGCAGTAACGTTAAAGTAGCAGGTTTTCGTTTTAATGTGCATTGATTAAAACATGTTGATGCCTGTGTCCTAGGGGTGATGACAACATTTGTAAATAATAAAAATAGCTAAAGTTAGCTAGCTAGCTAGGCAGCTATCGTTAACTGGCAGTCATCGGTAGCTACCTACAGTTAGCTGTGTTATTTCGTCTTTCATAAATTACAACTTCATATTCCAGACGTTATGCAACAGCTTGCAAACAGTGTCCGCAACATAATGATTTAATTGTTTGAAAATTGTTAGGGTTTTGACTTTATTACAATAAACATAGCTACCAAGTTGTGTCTAGACATATTGCTCGCTAATGTGTTAGCTAGGAAATAAGGTTGTAAATGTCACACACATAGCTAGCTTACGTTACTTATGCTAGCTAGTTACCGGTGTACTAAGACCATTAGTCATGAGTTGTATGATCTCTTTCTAGGGAGGGCTGCCATTGCAGCCAGGAGAGAAGGGAAAAAGATGCCTTCTTCGTCTTTTACCCTCGATGCTCAACTGAGGTTTCATGACAAATGGTTGAAAATAGACTTACAGGTAAGACTGCTGTACGATCAGGGCGCCTCTTGGTAGGGTAAAGCAGATACAATGGAGATTGCCAATAAACCTGGATGAAATGTAAACTATCACGTAGGTAGCATTTTATGGATATAATGTGTATTCATTTAACTAGGTAAAAAGTTGTACCTGTCATGTTTGTTTTTGTCTATTTGCGTTGTCCAATTCACTTTGAATTCCCATCACCTTAACAACCCCGTGCAAGTGCTGGATGGTTGAAAATCAGTCACATGCTTCCACTAATCATACTGCTCGTTCAATCGGAAGACTTAAGTCGGTACATATGTGGGAAATTTGATATACAAAACAATTAAGGGAACACTCATTGTAGAACACCAAGTCAAGGAAACTGCAGGGATATCAATTTGTCCAGTTAGGAAGCATAAAGCCTTTGCAACTGAAAGTGACTACAATAAGACAACCCCCAGAAAGGGAAAGGTTTTGAAGGTGGTGGCCACAGACAATTGTTCTCTCCTTATCTGATGCTTGATTCTTCTATAGTTTTGGATTTGGCTAGTGTCCTTGTCACTACTGGTAGCATGAGGTTCACACTAAGCACACATGACCGACATGAAGGAGTCTGGAGATGTTGTGGTGAACGTTATGCTGCCTGTACAACATCATCCAGTTTAACCGGTTTGGCGGTGGGTCAGGGATGGTCTGGGGAGGCATATCCTTGGAGGGTTGCACAGACCTCCATGTGCTAGCCAATGGTACCCTGACTAGTGTTAGGTACTGGGATGAAATCCTCAGACCAATTGTCAGAACTTCCACTGGTGCAGTGGGCCCTGGGTTCCTCCTGGTGCAGGACAATGCGTGTGTAGGCAGTTCCAGGATGATGAAGGCAGCGATGCTATGGACTGGCCTTTACATTCCCCAGACCTGAATCCATTTAGGAAACTCTGGGTCCTGGGACGTTATGTATTGCTGCATCTGACGCCACCAAGTACTGCCACAGATGTTGTTGGGAGTGCATATAGGCACATGGGGGCCATACACACTACTGAGTCACATTGAGTTGCCGTGATGAAATTCACGCAAGTTGGAACAGCCTCTGATTTACATTGTTTACTTTGGTTTTTGGTGTGAGTTTGAATACAGCCTTCAATTGGTTGGAGATTTTTGGGTCCATTGACAGTTCTGTAAATTTATTCTCTGATTACACAATGTACAGTAAAAATTTTGATCTTTAATGTTTTAGTCATTGTGACCTGATGTGTGATTTGAGTGTTCTGTTAATTATTTTGAACAGTGTATTTGTCAACCATACATCCGTGATTTAATTTACAGGCACATTACCTTCAGAAGAACAATCGCTCGAGAGTAACGTGTCGAGATAATTCTGTCGGAATGGTGTTATGATATGAACCAAAACATTTTTTATCAAATGTCTGGGAATAAGCCTACATTACAGCAAAAAAATCTAACTGGCATAATGTTGTAGGTTACACTTGCAAGTTTCCTTATATCCTTATATTTTTGGCACTGTATATTTCATATGTTCATCAGTCAGATTAGATCAAAGGAAAAGCTAGGTTTTTATTTTTGCTAAGGAGGATAACTCTGCTTTTACAAGAAATAAAATTAAACAACCCATTTATTGCCTCATTGTGGGAGCTGCATCCAACAGCTAGTTTGTTGAGGTTGTATGCTTTTTTCTTTTTTATTACACTTAAGTCCAAATGGTGTTTCATAATTTCATTGTACTGCCACACATCACTGCATGTAACCATGACTATAAGGCAGAATCCTAGACCGGGTTTACATTCCGATAGATTTCAGCAACATTTTCGAGTCCGCTCCAGCACAGCTCTGGACGAGACACAATTGTACTGTGTAAACTTGCGGGTCTCTCTTGAATTCCATGCGTCCTCTGGAGGTAGTACACAAGAAGAATTAGAAAGATCCCACCTGGGGCCTTGCAAACAGCCTAGGAGAAGTGTGTGGTGTTGGGAAATTGTTTATGTGTAAGTCAATGGGCTGGGCTGGTTTCTGAGAGAAGTGCTCATGCACCCAGCCCAAGACTTCCTTGAATGACACACTCACAAATGCGCTAATGCCGTCAACATGACATGTAAATACAAACAATATTAAAATAAATTTGTCTTTGCTGGAGCAGACTCGAGAATTTAGCTGAAATCTGTTGGTTTCTAAACGTGGCCCTAATCTACGGCTAGATGTTCACATGTGACATATAACTGTTGTTATGCTGTTGATATGACATGACTCTTTCCATTGAAGCAACGTACATCTTTTATTGAGTCTACTGCAGTGGAAACTGTTCCCATCTGTGAAATCAGTGTGATGCATTTATTTGTTTGGCTTTTAGATATTTGACCTAGTCATGGCCAAGTATTCTGTACTTGCATGTTGCCTTAATTAGACACCTAAGTGATGTCTTAACAAACAACCCCTACATTTCTTATGTTTCCTCATTTTATGGGACATACACAGGTCATTACTGCAAATGAGAACGTCTTCTCAGTCAACTTACCTGAATGAATAAATAAATAAATAAATAATTATAAGGGTCTGGTGAAAACTACTGTACAGTGAGGTTTTCCAGCTTGCTTGTTTAACACCACTTTGGTGTTTGCATGCCAGGTGTCATGTTCAATCCCTCATGTTATTGACATTTGAAACCTGAATCGCTGAAAGACTGTTTAGGCTGCTTGTTTCAGTCAATAGTTCTTGGATTACTTCATGAAGCAATGTTGTAGAACAGCTAGGCCTCTATTTCCTCACTTGTTGCAGAGAGAATCTCAAGCAGGACACAGTGTGCTGTGTGTCTGGAAGGATCATGTGATGGCAGTGTTTTCCAGACTTTTTATGGCACAACCTTTACAGTTACTTCCAGTATTTCCAAACCCAAAGTAACAATGTATCTATATGATTCACTTTTGTATTTGACACACCCTTATTAATATATTTAGGAGCTTGACAATATTAACACCTTGTAATTTAGTAACAACTGGCCTTAAGTCCAATACTGACATGCATATGTGCTTTCATTGTTCAATGAATCCAATAACATTACCTCCTATTGAAAGAACATTGTTTCTCAAACGGACCATCATCCCATTTACAGTTCACTACCTCTGACCAGGGCACTGTACTGCTTGACTAGTCAAATTCTTGTACTAAATGTGGGATGTTATAAACCCAGTGTTAATGTTGATTATTGTATTAAATGTGGGATGTTATTAACCATGGGTTAATGTTGATTCTTGTATTACATGTGGGATGTTATACCCTGGGTTAATGGTGATTCTTGTATTAAATGTGGGATGTTTAAATCCTGGGTTAATATTGATTCTTGTATTAAATGTGGGATGCTATATACCCTGGGTTAATAGTGATGCTTGTATTAAATGTGGGTTGTTATATATCCTGGGTTAATGTTGATTTCTTCTATACCAGCGTGTGTTCTCGCCAGAAGGGCTGAGTGAGATGTGGAACGAGATGGTAAAGGATGAAGAGATTACCTTTAATGGAGAAGAATCTGCTCTTCATGGTAGGAATTACAAGACCCATTTGATCTGTACCTTTTCATAACTACCCATCTACTCAGTACCCTATATTATTATGATGTTTTCCTTTTTCCTTTTTATTATATTTAATTACAAAATAGTAGGAGGCATAGGATAGGGAGACAGGCACATAGGGTGAGATACCTAGGGCACAGACAGTGGCCAAGCCTGGGCTTGAATCCCCCTCGTCGGAGGGCACGTGACGTCCAGAGTTTGGAACTTAGGCTACTTCACCAAACTGTTGCACAACTCTTTATCCACATGCAATAATATGTTTCTGGCATGTTGCACATCTCTTTATCCACATGCAATAATATGTTTCTGGCATGTTGCACAACTCTTTATCCACATGCAATAATATGTTTCTGGCATGTTGCACAACTCTTTATCCACATGCAATAATATGTTTTTGGCATGTTGCACAACTCTTTATCCACATGCAATAATATGTTTCTGGCATGTATATCTCTGTTTTGGTCAGTCTCTCTGCAATTCCTGGTCTCGTTTTCAAACCAAATTCTGATGGATAAACTTAGATCCCTACCCTTGGACTAGGGATGCTCATTTCGGGTAATTTTCCTGACCGACAACCGGAACTCGTTAACCGATTATTAACCGTTAACTGATAAGATTATGAGATTCAATTGGCTTTAAATAAAAAATTAAATTGACGAGTGTCTGTAACCCGTTAAATATACAAACATTTTTTTCCACGGATTTGTTTTAATGTCTAAACAGCATACAGAACAGATCAACAACAGCTGCCGGGTGCACCAGCTTTGCGTACAAGTTCACTGGGGTGCAAAGTCCACACTAAACGATACGATGAAACTAT